>JAOWCC010001679.1:14013140-14135116 GCA_030867875.1 Actinernus sp. WN-2022 | reverse complement strand
AAGTTAACCTTGCTTCGAACAACCCGGCCCTGGTTGTAACCTCTGATGTTGAACCTGTCACAAGTCCTGGTCTTTTCGATAACTCCATTCATTCTTCTCCGAGTACACAAGCTCGCTCGCATTGGTCTATTGGTTATACTTGACCTATTTCAAAACGTTGTCACGGACCATCATACACATAGCGAGCGATCGAAAAAGTTGCTGCATTTGCGTCCGTCCGACCGCATCCCTCACCCCACGCGCGCTGTGTCCTATTAGAGTTGATGATGCCTTGATAGCCCAGATTGCCGGCAGATCGAGTCTCGTCGCGTCCGTTCGACCGCATCCCTCACCCCACGCGCGCTGCGTCCCATTAGAGTTGATGATGCCTTGATAGCCCAGATGGCAGATCGAGTCTCGTCGCGTCTGTTCGACCGCATCCCTCACCCCACGCGCGCTGTGTCCTATTAGAGTTGATGATGCCTTGATAGCCCAGATTGCCGGCAGATCGAGTCTCGTCGCGTCCGTTCGACCGCATCCCTCACCCCACGCGCGCTGTGTCCTATTAGAGTTGATGATGCCTTGATAGCCCAGATTGCCGGCAGATCGAGTCTCGTCGCGTCCGTTCGACCGCATCCCTCGCCCCACGCGCGCTGTGTCCTATTAGAGTTGATGATGCCTTGATAGCCCAGATTGGCGGCAGATCGAGTCTCGTCGCGTCCGTTCGACCGCATCCCTCACCCCACGCGCGCTGTGTCTCATTAGAGTTAATTATGCCTTGGATGGCAGATCGAGTCTCGTCGCGCCCGTTCGACCGCATCCCTCGCCCCACGCGCGCTGTGTCCTATTAGAGTTGATGATGCCTTGATAGCCCAGATTGCCGGCAGATCGAGTCTCGTCGCGTCCGTTCGACCGCATCCCTCACCCCACGCGCGCTGCGTCCCATTAGAGTTGATGATGCCTTGATAGCCCAGATGGCAGATCGAGTCTCGTCGCGTCTGTTCGACCGCATCCCTCACCCCACGCGCGCTGTGTCCTATTAGAGTTGATGATGCCTTGATAGCCCAGATTGCCGGCAGATCGAGTCTCGTCGCGTCCGTTCGACCGCATCCCTCACCCCACGCGCGCTGTGTCCTATTAGAGTTGATGATGCCTTGATAGCCCAGATTGCCGGCAGATCGAGTCTCGTCGCGTCCGTTCGACCGCATCCCTCGCCCCACGCGCGCTGTGTCCTATTAGAGTTGATGATGCCTTGATAGCCCAGATTGGCGGCAGATCGAGTCTCGTCGCGTCCGTTCGACCGCATCCCTCGCCCCACGCGCGCTGTGTCCCATTAGAGTTGATGATGCCTTGATAGCCCAGATGGCAGAGGACACTTTTCTTGTTTCTCTATTTGATTTACTGGACAGTTGTTTTAGCTTTCCTTTTCTCGTTCTGGTATTTTTCTTTCCTACCAAATTATCATTTTAATAATAATACCTAATCATAGCCTTTCAAAGCAGTCGATCGAAAAACTTGCTTCAACTCCTATGTCCGAAATATCTCTCAGCTAGTCAATAAATAGCCTGCTATGCAGACGTATTTTTTCACTCTCATAAATTCGAAGAAAAAAGTAACGTCTGCTTACCTGAGCGCTTAATTACTTTCCAATATGCACACCTTATTGTGTTATGGACCAATCAGATTTTACATTCTATATCCTGGAAAGTGACGTAATGTTACATTTAAAAGGAATTCAGACAACACATTTGCCATTGACCAACCATAGGAGAGTGTTCACTGGCGCGCCAATTCACTAAAATTCTAACAATGGCTTTGATTGGGCAGAAAAATAAAACAAACGTGCTGACGTCGTGCTTGCATATTGGAAACTAATTAAGCGGTCGGGTAAGCAGACGTTACTTTTTTTCTTCGAATTTATACGTCTGCATAGCAGGCTAGTCAATAAACCACAATTCCTAGAAATTAAATAATTAGGCTTGGTTATGTATATTGTATATTGTCCCACTTGGGTCAGAGATTTTTTCTCTTTCCCTCGTAGGGCGTGCACACTTAGCACTACAGCTTACCACTTTATATTACATTCTTTACACTTACTAGTGCTACGCGGCAAACATGATTCAATATCATAACTACATATATGTATATTGTTCGTCAGTGCGGCGACGTTACAAACAACAGGGATCCCATTAATCCTACCCGTACCCATTCAGAACATTAGCCAGTCTGACACCTGGCACTAGGTACCACAACAGTCGACCCACAATTGATGACGCTATATTCTGCTTGAGTGATGACTTTAGTGAAGGTTAATAACACGTGGGTTGTCAATGGACCTTCCGAAATATGGAAAAAAGCCCATGCAGTCACCCTCCCAACTATTCGTATACTAATAGTAATACAAAAGTTAATTAATAGTTGTTTTTCCAAAATCACATTAGCAGGCATGTACATGGTCCTTATGCTCATATAGTACCGCGAGATACAATGATGCTTAATTAAAGAAGTCAAGACAGACTGAATCTGTATGCGCGGACTGGAACTACCAGGGCCAGACGAAGGGAAATTTTAGACGCGTGTAGTCGGCAAGTTCTTGTAGGCAGAAGCAGTCCATGGCTAAATGAGTCGAATTTACTTCCCATCTGCTCGGCTAACGCGCTTCATCATCAGCCGGTTTTTTCCAGATGTATCTGCATTTCCTAATGTCCTCCCACGTTTTGTTGATGTCTTCCTCACACTCATTCAATTCATCTTCTTCCACCACAGGGTCTTTTGCGAACTTTGTCATAGCTGCAACAAATCTAACCCTAGTTCGAAGCGAGGTATTCTTAAAACTGATGTTTCTCTTTTCTCTTTCCCATTCTAATCTCTCGGCCTGTTCCTTGGGAGATAAAGTTTGCAGCGAATACCGTCTCCCCAGCTGAGGCTTCGCACTCACAATATCCCAGTTAGTAGTAAAATCTTCAGATAAAGTTGGTCTCCTGAGTTGGGGGGAAGAATGAATAGAACGACTAGAACCCGAACGTGGCGCGTTAGCTTTTAGTCTTTTCAGAATTTCTTCTTTCATGTACGTATCTTTGTCTTCATCAATATCCCAAACTATGTTTTCCTTCCTTACCGAAGCCTTCTGTTCTGCTACAACTTTCTCCGTTACCTCGATCGCCTTTAAGAAAGGTAAAGCAGAATTTTGAGAACTATCTCGATCTGTTGATCCATCAGATTTCGACGAAAATCTCTCCAGGCTTCGAACTCGAGGTCCTTTGACAGTTGCCAATGTGTTCGTTAAAATTGGTGGCAGCGTGGACGATCCGTGTCTTGCAACAGAACTTCCAGCATTAGTCTTTATCGATTTGACATCAATAATCCTTTTCTCTGTTTTAATTGCAAATCTATTCTGCGCTGCCCGCATTTGAGTTTGCTGTGCTGCGAATTCTCGTTGGAGTCTCTTTTTTTCCCTCTCTAGCTCTAACTTCTCTCTCGAGTTTGTTACACTTGCCTTTCGAAGTGAAGTCGAATTCACGCAAGCGTCCCTGGAGCGATTCATCTCCGTTTTTGCCTATCGCCGAGCCGAAGAACCTGATGTACTGTGTTAGTATCTTCAAGGGAGTACATTAACCTAAGTTAAAACTTAGGAATTGAGTGGTTAGCAGTGTAGTGTACTTGGCAATGTCAAATGACACATCGTAATATATATACCCCACTGTGTTGATAAGCTTCAAGGATTTAAGCAAACCTCACGCGCTTGTCATGCACTGCTATATGAATATTGATCTTCCACTTAGTACAATCTAGCATATTGGTCTTCCACTTTCTGCGATCTAAATTCGTTCAAATGTAGTAGTTTAGCGCCTCGAACTGGACGACCATAATAATCAGCCTGCTATAACAAATAAAATATTATTTTTAAAAGATTATAACGGTTCCATAATCTGATTTCTTCGAAAATTAGAGATGCCTGCGGAGGAGGCTAGGCCGAATCAATGTAATTTTGCCCAAGTATTTTGTTTACGAGCGTACATGCATACTTAGTCACCGGAGCAAAACTTTGCCCTTGATCCCACATTCCGCTTCTTTGTTTTTAAGTTATTGCCTTCGGGTGTTGATAGTTTTGATGCGTGATATAAATGCTATTATTAGAGATGCGAAGCTAATCAGTACCGGAAGCTTTAATTCCTATCAATTAAGACCGTTGGTGAAAGTTGATGAGTCCGTATAGATGTGGGAATCGACGAGCACACTAATGAAAATGATAACGACTACGAAAGTTTTTTTTTTTTTGAGAAATCACAGAGAATACAGTCGGGTCTAGGAGAGAATCTTTAGCTTTGAGCCAACCGTTTACAAAAAAAATTGCTTGGCTTGGAATTATATTAGCAACAAGAAAATAACCCGTCGCGTGCCGAAATTTCAATACAAAAAAAATGAGATCACTAAAGAGTGAATTGAATAAGATTAGACGAATTATAATGTTCTATCAATTAAGCAAACGGTAACTAAACGTCTCTCCACAGGCGTTTGTTGTTTTTGTCAAGGCCGTGAAGATAAATACAGTCAGGTTCAGTACTAGCAAGAGAACCTTTAACTTTTGAGACCATTTGTAAAAAAAATTGTTAGGCTATGGATTATATTAGCAATAGGGATAAAGCTTAAACAACCTTATTTAATGCCCATTTGATTCGGTTTTCTTTGTTCTCGCTGGGTATTCATAACTGCTACATTATATCACTTTATAAACAACCCGGTAGCATGTATAGACGATCGACCTCTTCAACTAAATCAGCCCACATCTGAGAAAACCTCATGCAAATGAATACCAAGTCGGTTATTAACTCGCTTCTCGGATCGATCTTAGTGAGGGGGCTGCGCACTCGGAATCTATACCATTACTTGACGTCGGTAACTTGCGACAGTCTGCGGATGAACCACTGAAAACTTGAGGTCAATGTGGAGTCTACGATTTAACATTCTTATCCGAGAAGACGTGAAGGTCTAACCGTACCTGCAGAGAACGAGATAGTTTCACAAAGGCAGCAGTCCGGCCAGGGTTCCCTAACTGGGAGGCGAATTAAACTGATATCATTGTTTTCATCTTTTTTTTTTCATACGTAATTACGCGCTATCCATAAAATATTCAGTTATATCACCAGTGTGTATGCAAGCTGTTACTAAGCCAGACTTAATTAAATACTACTAAGTAGTTTTAAAAGTATATAAAAATTAAAAGTCGGTTATAAGCGGCACGCAGTAAACATTTTCAGATTTCGTAGTTTCGCGATATATATTGTGGTTGTTTTGGCTCTCCTTCATGACCTGAGTTTCAATTTTAATATATGCGCTTATCAAACTCACTGAGCAATAACAGGAGCCCATTTAGTGATCTGTAAATCTGATACAGATTTCGTACCGATTTACATAACCTTTTGCTTCGATTTTCACGACAAAATAAGTCGAATCGGCAAAATAACTGAAAAGATGACTTTACACATCTAGACGTTTGATAAGTCAGATACAGAATTCGTGTCCGTGCTTACGGCTACTCGTTCTACTCGTTCAGTGAGCGGCCCAGAGCGAGACGGGAGGCAGTGCGAGGGCTCGTGTTCCACACTCACGTAAATATCTTAAGTGGTTCAATTTAATGACGACCGGACATAGCCATCAGAGTCAGAACTTGGCAGAACTGATGTATGATGCAGCACTGTTTCCTATATTGCCTGAAATATAGCCGCCGCAGCGGCAGCTTAAAGTCATTATAAGAACATTTAAAAGTGAGATTATTTTAAATATCTGACTGTATAGCGCTAGCTATTTACTCACAGCTGGATATTGTGACGTCACTGTTTAGCCCTGGGAGTCAAAACTTCTAACTTGTTTTAGTTCAATGCACTTATTCATCAGTAAAGCTCATTAAATAATTATTAAAAACTGACTTTTAAAATCATGATGGAGAGTTCAGCTTGACCAAGTAAATTTTAGAGAAGTGGACGTAATGGTTGGTTGGCAAAACAATGCGAATTAAGAAAACAGAGCAGAATAGGGGCCAATATCCCACATCGGTTACGTAGCCTAGCAACCAGAAAAGTGTTTATTGCCGGGAAGGTTCTTGCTAATAACCCTTACGGCTCGAACACCGGATGTTCAAGAATAGTCCTACTGTGTGAACAAAGTGTTAACTGCTAACACTTTATAGGTAGAAAAGTTAGTGAACCCCAATATATATAACGAACTTTGTGATGATATACACGACTTTCATAATGGCCGCCTCCTAATTTGCATATGTGATTTTCCGTTTCGGTTGTTTATCCACATTTATAGAAAATATAAACATTGCCATGCGAAAGAGCATGTCGACATTAGTGAACTTGTGAAAGTTGAGTGCTGTAGCTTATGAAGCAATGAAGTTACAGCCAGTTGAAATTAGAGAGATTTGTATGAGAAAAACGACTGAGGCCTTTCTAGCCTCGCTTTCATGTTTTTCTGCATTAGAAATGCTCGTAGCTCAACAGCAATTCTCCACATTGCTCTAAAACTCAAAACTATTACTAGTTTTAATGTGATCTTTCATGTGGTAGCATTGGTTTCCCTCTACAGATTTATCTTCCAAATTATGCAAATTAGGAGGCGGCCATTATGAAAGTCGTGTATTGCTGGAAAAGGGTTATAACCTGGAGTTCGGACATAACGAACCTATTTTTACAATCTCTTGCACTTTGTTATACCGGGGTCTCCTGTAGAAAATAGTTTGTATTCGTTTCATCGTAGAGAGATTAGAATAAAACTTGTTTTCTCAGCTTTTGAACGTAAAATTTGGAGTTTCAGTCACGTATTTTTACAGAAGAACGTTCAAAATAATAGTCCTAATTACAAAATACAAAAACTGCACGTAAAAATTCACGCAGTCGCTATATATTTTCACAGTTCTCTGTAAAACACAACGGTGAAAACCCCATATTAGAACGCGAACGTAAGAAAGTTAAACACTCCGGTATTGGTTCGGCGTGAACTGAACTCTATGAACTCTATTTTTCGAGAATCTGCATGTGAAAGGCAATAGCAGGCGAATAAAGGAAACGATAAACATCTAATTTGACGAGAAAAAGTTGTTTACGTCCCGTCGTCAAGTCGTCGCCGCCCTTGGTACATAAGGTCCCTTATATATTGTCAAAGGCGACTTTGAAAACGTTACTCCCATCACTCAGTTTATTTCAAAAATTTCAATCATAATTTAATATGTATTTACAAGATATTGATTTCGAATCAACATAGAAATCTGACAAAGTATAAACTTGTACAAAACGCAATATCAAAATAACTTAGAAAATTTAGAACAGTTAGCATCACTGAAAGATTTAAATATAATCTACCTTATACACCTTATATACTCACGCGGCGCTGGCCTTAATGTTTAATCCCAGGTTCCGGTTGTTCGAAGCAAGCCGCTGAGGGGAAGCGCTTTCCCGGGCCAGTAAGTGGGAGTGGGCCGCCCGAGTCTCAAAACCCTGACCCTGACGAAATAGACACAACGGGATCTTTTACGTCTCTCTCATATAGATTAGAAGACGAAGGAGAAAAGGCCAACAACGGCTACATATCTCAGTTGGCCCAAGGGCACAAGACCGAATACCATTGAGCCTATTTATACTACTTTTCAATGTCTTTTGTTCTTGCATTGTTTCATTGTACAAATGCAGGAGCCCATTACCAGGAGCGTCCATCTCCCATACTGGGTCTGTGAGACAGCACATTCCCAGATCAGGTTATTTTTAGAACAGCCGAGGTACTGAATAAATCCCATACCCCCGAGCAGTAGGTTGATAAAATGCTTATTTTGTCACAATGCCGAGGTTTTCTCATTGTACGTTGTAACAATATCTCTTCATAAATCATTAGGAAGCATTGTTTGCCTAGTACATTGTTGCATGAAATTACTGTTCACAAGGCTTCTCATTGTTTTTCGTGGCTAAAAATAGCCTGATCTGGGAACACGCTGTCTCACGAATGCATAACAGATAGACGCTCCTGGGTATTAACTTTTTTTTTTGCTGCACAGATAAATTGTTTACACTCTTTAACAACATTATCGAAATTACGACTAGATGCATGTTCAGGTATAACTATTAAACATAAACTGATGTATTTGTTTTACCTGTTCATTAATGGCCTAATGATTCCCCATTTCCCCATAATCAATTCAAATTATTAAACTAACTTATTTTCGACTGAAAATGAGACCGCATGATAATACTAAAAATACATGTAAGATTTAGCAAAATATACTTCATTTTCAGAGATGAAGTAAAATACAATGGTTATAATTTAACATCCTTCCCGCACAAGGACGATATGATATTTTTAGGATTTAGGATATATTCATAAAACGTGGAAATAGAAAAAGTGAACAGGCCCCAATAAAAATCATAGGAAACAACTGTTTTAAATCACTATCAACCAACTGAAAACCTAGAGAAGCAGAAACATGTTATTATTCTGTTGTTCCAGTTGATCATTTTCGTGGAAAGGCGGGAAAAACAGATTGGAGCCAAAGCGCGTCCGCGCCGGAAAAAAATGCCGCGAAAATGTAACGTGAGTCTTGATTGGTTGCTTTATCGTGATGCCCAGATTCAAGCAGCCAATCATATGAGTGATCTTGGTCACCAGCGCCAGTGGAGAAGCAAGGTGATCATTGCTGACATCCAGACTATTGCTTCACATTGAACTTTTCCAGTCCCAGAATATCTTCGTTGGTCATTGGTTTCTGTCAAAAAAAATTGGAATAAAAAACGAAATATTGTTAAGGGCGCGTTCGATTGACCGTATTCCAGAATAAGAATTTGCTTACAGAGGGGTGACGTTATTTATGGAATTCGTTGGATGTAGATTTTAAACAGGAAACATTTCTCAAATTTAAAAGGCAGCTGAGGTCTACTTTGTTAAAGTTGAAAAACCCGTCAGGGAACTTCTATTAAACATGTATGTATATACAGAATGGTCACGGTCATTACTCTTTTATCTTCAATACGCTACACGCACAATTCCTATACCCAACTCTGAGACGATACAAACTCGCGCGATCGAACTATTAGTGTTTGTACATGTGTCCCCTTACCAGACCGAGATAAGTCTTTCCTTTTTGGGTGTCTCTCTGGACGCGCATACTCCCTTTTCCCAGCACCGCTGGCCAGTTTTATATAATACCGCACGCGGTAGTGACAGCGGAATGGCACCCACACGAGAGGGACTCGGGATATTTCATCCGTTCCTTCCCTAGACACATTTTTCTCAGAGTTTCCAAGAACATTGGAGTAAACCAATAAGCGATTGTGAGACTTGTACTTTGTTCCGCAACCCTCCAAAGGAACTCGAAACGTAGCTTCTGTTTTATTGTAGTGTTTGGGTCCACAGCTAGGGTCGAGGAGGTGTAGGGAGCCTGGGTTGAGCCATTGAAGGTAGCGAAGGTCTATGAACACATTCATGTGTGATGAGTGACAGGTTAATCGGATGGCCTGTATTTTTTCTTCTGACATTGTCAATGGAATCAAGACTGTGGGGAGAAAATATTAATTAGAAATACCAAGAAATGAGCTATTTCATAACCCTTCAGGTATCTATCTCGTTCCCAGTCGCTTTTTTTAGATTGCGCTGACAGGTGGTTTATATCGCCCCTTCCTTTGCGACCACGCACCTAACATTCCCCGAATTTCATCTGGATACGAGGCAGTTCATCATAAGTACTGGTATGATGAACTAAAAGTCGATTGAGGTATGCTAACCGCCGTGGGGAGCGAGTAGCAGCTGACGTTTCGAGCGCTAGCCCTTCGTCAGAGCAAGAGGGAATTGTGGGTGGGGAAACGGTTTTTATAGTGTTGAGTGCATGATTACCGCTGAGGAAACATGTACTCGGATCAACTGGGATCAAAGGAAATTGCGGCAACAATAGAAATGCTAATAAGCAATACAATAAAGAGTGTCTATTAATAAACTAATGAAACATGCTGATCTATTAAAGTATGAGTGAATACGCCAATTATGAAATTAAATGAACGAAAAGCGTCATTAATGCCGTTAGGTGCCAAAGTGCCTAATTTGAAAATAAGTTCTGTTCTTTACGTTTACGTTTATTTTTAACCAACCAATCGCAATATGCGAAAATATTACACGTGCAAAATAAGCACGAGAAAATTAGTGATCCTAATCCTTTTGTTTACCCAAATCGTTTCGCTTGTTTTTGTATTATTCACGTTAGCATGGGCTTTTATCGCACGGCGGCCATGTTGAGTCCCAGGAGAATAAAAACCTTTCTTTTCGTCCGGTAAACTCGTTCTGAAACCCACCAGTGTTAGGCTACCGGGATCAAAACCATTGTTTTGTCCAAGATGGCCGAACTGCGATAACAGCCCATTCAAGAGATCAGTCTTGGCTTGAAACGAGTTGTCCGTATTTTCAAACCTTCGCTTCATCATCGACAACATTGTCAGGTAAATAATGACTATCCTCGAAACAGAAATGTCTAGTGTGGGGTCGGGATATGAATTTGTCAGTACTAGTTTGTAGTCGGGATATGAATTTGTCAGTACTAGTGTGGGGTCGGGATATGAATTTGTCAGTGCTAGTTAACGTTTGTAGTCGGGATATGAATTTGTCAGTACTAGTGTGGGAACGGGATATGAATTTGTCAGTACTAGTGTGGGGTCGGGACATGAATTTTCGGGTCAACAATTGCACTACACCCCACCGATTACCTTGAATTTTTTTAATGGCATTCAAAACGGCTGCTATGAGAAAGTTTAGCTGAGTTTGTTTGGGCTTCGCTTCCCGAGTAGCTGTGATGTTACCATTTTATATGCATACAAAGGTAAGATAATTATCGTACTGTGTGCTACATAAATTTGAGCTCGATTCGACGCGAATTTGTCATTTTGTGGAGTTTGTTCACTTTCCATTCATTATGAAGGGGAGAATTTTTTTTAGGAAAAGTTCAAAACTGACATAAATAATGACCAGACACAGTTTAAAGACGATATTCAAAGACTTCAAAATTTAATTTTGCAATTTCATATATTACACCAAGAGACCAACACCTAGATTACACTCATAACACAGAAACTACGCTTGGACTCCCTGTGGCCAAATCATGTGTGTCTTCACTGCCTTGTAACCCACCGAAGGCCGAAGACAAACACATCCACTTTAAGTCCACTGTTCCTTGAATGTCTTATCCTTTGGCTTAAATTTGCGGTAAAAAATTGCCTTTTCGGAAATGTTGTTTTAGTTCTCTTTCAATTTCAGCTTCAAAATAAACCGCCAAGGTCCAGTTGGAAATGTGTCACTCCGCCATTTTGATTTTCAATTTTGTTTTACATGCAACCTCGTCCCCGGGACCTCGTCTCCAGTGTCTTCTCAGTAAGAAGACGATCGCGTGATCTATTTTGTCACGTGATTTGGCGATCTAAGATGACGGCCAAGCTAATAAATATGACGAGCTCCTAAGGAGAGGAATCGCTCACTTAATTAATTCATTAAATGACAATATAAACTAACTAAAATCCTGCCCTGAAAAATAAAAAAAAACCTAACCGGTCAGTAAACAAAATCTTACCCACCTAGAGCTAAGGTTCTCAATCAAAACTTCTCAAGAAAATGGTGATGTAAAAAAATTGAGAAATTTTCTGGAACTCCGAACCCCGCTCTCGCCTAATCGTAAGGCAAACGTCGCAACCACTACACTAAACAACCATCGTCGCTCAATTGCTGTCAAATTTGTACAGTTTAAAACCACTGCTAATTTATGTTAGTTTATATGATCATTTCATGAATTAATTAAGTGAGCGATTCCTCTCCTTAGGAACTCTACTAAATACAGTAAACACCCACGTGTAAGAACCTAGATTTTTTCAAGTCTGGCAAAATAGGTTCTTATATTTTGGGGTAGTTACTGACAATTTAGGCAAAATAGGTTCTTAATAGGGTCTTAAAATTTCTTTAAGGGAAATGCTATCGTCATATGACTAGAACATCAAGGAAGCATGGGTGTTGAATACAGTGGGGGAACTGTATATCTAAACCACTTTGTAATAGAGAGATTATACTGTATGTATGTAATTTCTGTAATGATATTTTTATGGAAGGGCCAAATGTATAGCAAATTTATATTTTATAGTTCCACATTTTGGCTACAGCACTGTTTCATTATTCAGAGTGACTCTTCATATAAGAACCTTGTGGCTTTGGTTGGCTAAACAGGTTCTTATATTTTGGGGTATTAAAATCCAAAATTTCTGCCTACAGGTTCTTAAAATCACTAGGTTCTTACACGTGGGTGTTTACTGCATGGGAATATTTCATGACGTCTACAAACCATAGTTACGTATCCCAATCCGGAGTGAGCGAGATGCGATTAATAGTAACGATGCAGTGAAAACAGGTCTACTAAACGGCTCGAAATGGAGTTTTCTTGGATAAAGAAACAGTGGATGTATCTAAGCTAGAAGAGAATCCTAAAAAGCCGTTAATTTTCCGTTAGCGTTGAAACGAAGCACTCGATAGCACATGATTTAATGGCTTCTCCTGGCTTTTGCATTCCCACTGATGAAACTTACCAGTGAGAAAACTACCCAGTGATAAACTTCATCTATTCAAAGTTATTTAAAATCATTTTATTGATAAAATTTGAGCAATCGAATCTACCGTATTTTCTCGAATAAGCGCCCGGGCGCTTATTTCAAATTTTGGCTAAAAGGGGGTGCGCTTATTCGAGGGGGGGCGCTTATTTCAAAGTAATAGGACTAAGACTCAAAGAACAAATATTGCGTGTACATGAACTCTACAAGCACATGGATATTGAAATTATAATGTCTGACTTGGAAGAAAAGAAACTGGTTTACTACTTTGATAATCGCGTAGCTTAGGTTAAACATTGCTTGTAAAAAGTAAAAAGAACGAGACAAACACTGATGTTGGTCGGCATGAATTTGTCGTGTAACCTGCTTGCAGGCTCGCTCTGGTTGATTTGGGGTTCCTGTGGTGGAAGAGAGGAGGAGGAAGGAGGAGAAAGAGAAAGGAGAGCCTGCAACAACGTCACATCCCATTGCAAGTTACACTTTTCACAAAGTATTTTAAAATCAAAGTTTTCGCCGAGATTCTGTTGTAAATGTACCCTAGCATTGAACCCTTTGTATTTCTACTGCATGTTTGATACTAAAAGCCTGAGAGAAAGAGAGAAAACAGCAGAAAAATGACTGCAGTTTGAGTGAAACGTTATCAATTTTAGCTCGCGCGCGCTGCTTACACCATGATACACGCCATTTTCGAACAAAGTGCGCGCACCCCGACGAGATTCAACCAATCAGATTGGATAACTATTCCCGTTGGTGGACGAACGAGAATTTCAAAAACACAGGGTCTTGTCGCAGGCTCTCCTTTCTCTTTCTCCCCCTTCCCCCTCCTCTCTCCCACCACAGGAACCCCAAGTCAACCATAGCTCAAAATCAACCAGAAACCTGAAAGCCTAAAGCCTGGTTTTCACTAGCGACGCAAGCACAAGCACAAGAGATATGCGTCAAGTGAAAACGAACCGTGCAATAAGCGCAAGGAAAAAAATAGGTGCTTGTGCTTGCGTCGCTAGTGAAAACCAGGCTTTAAGCGGGAGGTCGCGGGTTCAAACCCCGGCCGGACTAACACTCAGGGTCTTAAAATAACTGAGTAGAAGGTGCTGCCTTTACATAATACAGTAAACGGTTAGACCTTCACGTCTTCTCGGATAAGGACGTAAAACCGTAGGACTAGTGTCCCCAATTAGCTGCAAAGCTAAATATATAGTCACTTACTCACTTACTTACTTTCCCTTCTATGTGGCGCGGCGAGCCGTTAAATATTTGTATCGAGTTGATTATCTTTTTTGCAGTCAGTAAAATGCCCTCAGCGCTATTTTTAAGCTCACACGGATCCATTGTTTCTCCGCAAACTTCTATCAGTAGTCAAAGTAGATGCTATAGACTCCTGGCTTCGTTTATAGTACTAATCAACAGCAAAATCAGTGGGGGTCCTCGCAAGCATTGCTGGTCATTCCTGGTGGTCGGTTTGGCACTTAGCAGGGTTCGGAGTTATTTGCAATGAACCATGCAGCTATTTTGCATAGAGAACATCATAATTTCAAACCCACGCAAAACCGGCTAACAAATGTTGACTTCCTATATGTCATGTTTACCACTGAATGCATAGAAGTGGGCAAAAATTGATTATTTTTGGAGTCACCCATTCTAATATCCCTTCTTGTGCGTAAGACAACATTTATTAATTAAATAAATTGGCCAACTGATCCTCTAGACAGTAGATTGGAACTAAATAATACCAGATGATTCAACCGAAAAATACGACATGGTTTAAATTTAACGAAAACTGCCATTTTAGTTATTCCTAAACATTACTGAACCGAAAGTAAGTTCGTCGGTAAAATAATAAGTTCATGGACATTATGGTTTATATCTGATATAGTTTTGTTTTGGAAGATTAAGTTCCAACACCTGATTATCAACCTTTATGCACTTCCTATGAATCACGGCCTAACTCCAGTCCAATGAATTATACAACCGTCAACAGAGCGAGAGCTTCGCTACCATGGCTATGTTGTACACCTATATTTTGAATCACTCTTTATTCAATTTATTTAACATTTGATAATTTTCTTTCTGCCGGATCACATTTCTGATTTCTCGGCGATATATTTTGGGGTGAAAAAGACTTGAAATGAATTCGAGGATTGTGTTGTTGGAGATTGACAAGTGATAGACATAATAAACTTAATTAATCTTCACCGAGGGTCTAAGAAAGAGAATAATCCACTATTTAGCTTCACCACTAAAGTCAAATGCTTCACAAACGCCGATACGCTATAAATTCTAGAATGTATATTTTACCGAAAGTGCTTATTCTATGAATAATTATAATTTTCGAAATAGTGAACAGCTTTTCGATAAAATATTTTTTGGCCATAGAAAAAAGATACTGTATCAAACGGCTCAACCTAAAAATAAACAACGCGCTATCGATTTAAACAAAATATATCTTTTGGGGGGTCTCATGCACTGCAGGCATGAGAGAACTAAACGATCGTGATTTTATCCCTGGATATCATTTAAGAGTGGCCTGAATTTCGAACCAATGACTGTTAATGCGAGATTCCCCGCAGTTTCTAGGTTTTCGAGCAAAGTCGAGTCACGAATGAAGAAAAACATCGTTACCTCCGCCTTGCACTTGCTTAGGCTATCGCAAACAAAATTGCCGATTTTTTTTTGTCAAACATAAAGCCATCGTCACGAATAAAGAGCTCGTATGTTAAAATATCCCCTCGATATTCAACAACCATGATAATGACTTTTAATATATTCACAAGTGTAATATTCGTATGCAATTTTAAGAGATATTAAATAACAAGAGAAAATGAGGAGGGATTTTTTGGCGATTCGATCAAAGTTATTTCTTTCCTCAAAGCAAGAAATACTCACCGATGCCTTGTAGTAAACACAGAAGTACCTGGCTCTTCCCAGATGTCATTCTAGCAGTATTCTGTTTCACCTCAGTTGGGTACTAGTTTGACTCGACGAAACATAAAAGGAGTAATTATACTGCATTCGCTTTGAACCATCATTCGTCCTATTAGCTATTGGTTTGACTTGCACTTCGAATACGTTTAATTTCTAGCAGTCTAGCGGCATGCTCAGCACATCAGGTACGATAGACGAATGGAAGCCAGTGCTTTTCGGCGTTAATTAACAAAGCGTATTTCCTACGTTGTGATGTTGTATGACTGATGAAAACATACCAGAGGTTTTAAATAAAATATCAAGGCACTAGTATTTCGGTTAGAGCCCCCTACAAACAATTTACATTTAAATTTCATAGTACTTGCTGGTGACTCTTTGTGATTGGCTAAAAAATCTGAAACTGACAAACAGGTGAAAGAGTTTAAATACATAGATATAGAACAATGTCATGTTAGTGTCGAAAAAAATGAAGAGCGAAGAAGAACTGAAGTCTGTTGTGAATTTTCCGTGTCGAAAATCGTATGTTTAAGCCAGAATTTCCTGGTGGAAATTTAGTACGGATTTCCTAGAGCGGTTTCAGAGAGTTTTTATTTGGTAAAAATCCATGCAGAAATCCATTTTCCCTACTTTTAATCGTTTTTCCCTAAGGGCCATTTTGAACTTCCTCCGCACCGAAGGTCAAACATTTGTAACAGACAGAAACAAAGAAGTTCAGTGATTGGTTGATTTTGACAGATGACATGTCAGACGACACTGAAAATAAATTTACAATTTGGGGGCGTAAAGGCTTCGCTGCAAGCGCTCCGCGATCCGGCGCTCGTTTCCCTTCTCCCATATTCCTCCTCCCCTCCCCCCTGCGCTGGCAAGAGTATCTGTCGTTCGACTTCCTTATAAGGATGTACATGAAGAGGATCACTGAAGTACACGAGGGAGGTCACTGATGTACGCACAGGAGACTTGCAGTTTGCGGGTAGTGTTATGTATTAAAACTAGAAGTAATCATAGATTATTAAAGTGCGTTCGACATGTTTTTTGTAAGAGAACGGACTGGGCTTCCTGTGGTAACACAAAATACTGAAAGATTGCTGCAATGATGTGAGTGTACATGTAAATAATCCTGATCAAAAATGTACAAGGGGATGCATATGGGTATAAAACTTTAAATATTTGTATTGTGTAACATTAAATCATTGGATGCATATGTGGTGCTTATACATGTGGTTTATATGGTTATCATTCGTTTGAGCATTTGTAGCACATTCACGAACAGCAGTGTTTTATCAAGTTTAAAAATTCGAGGGCGAAGTTTTAAACGGCTTCAAAAACGCTTTAAGTACAGTTTAAAACACGAACAGCAGTGTTTTATCAAGTTTAAAAATTCGAGGGCGAAGCCCGATAATTTTTAGACTTGATAAAACACGTGCTGTGAGTGTTTTAAACGGCTTCAAAAATGCTTTAAGAATGCAATGAAAGAAATACGCACATCTCAAGGGAATGGTTACTTAATGAACCTTTGTATTCACAACGCCATGCAAAATATTCGAGTAATCACCGCCTGCAATTACGAACATCTCAAGGGAATGACATGAAGAAATTATCATACTATGTTGTTTGAAGCGGCGTTTCGCAATGCAAGAAGAACCTGCACTTGAAGGATTTGGTGTCGTGGTTTACCTCGATAAAGTTCAAGAATTGGAAAGCGATGTGACTGCATGACATGACGGCACAAAATATGTAAGTTTCATGCACGTTTTTATTATTTTACGGCTTTGAATTTGGTTTAATAATTGGAACTAAACAGTGGCTCGGTAAACAAGTAATGGTAGTTGGATAACTTCAATAAAAAAATATTATCTGTGTATCTCGGTAGTCTGCTGATATTAGTAAATTTAGTGCAAAATTTATTATCTAGGTACCTTATGTTCCGTGTACTTTTTGCTATCTTTGGGTCTTTATCAGTGAATTCTTAATTAGAATGAAACTTTATATAAAATTTCATGTTCATTAGTATTCTTTATATATAACGTTCATCCTCTGATTAACAATTCAATGAAAAAGCTGAAACATCAATAGAAATTTCATTGTCTCAATCATTAACCCCATTTCCCCCTGAGACAGAATTCAAATCCCTCCGTGGGCCTTTTAGAATGATGAGATTTTATCAGGTATAAAGGAGCATGCACGTGACTGATTTGCTTCATTTGATTGGACAAAATGCTCATTAATTATTCATGAGTTTTTGAAATACAGTGTAAAGCAATAATTGGAGTTAGTGTAGACCACAATCAACCCTATAGCTAGCTACGGCTATTCAGATGTGTATAAACTGCATTACAGTTCCTAGTATTCACAATATTAATTACACTCCAGTGTAGAACATAAACTATATATGCATGTGTATAAAGTACAATCCAGTTCCTTCAGAGCATTGAAATTATTTTTCAAGTAAGAACATGGTGATTGGCTGCAGAATATTGAGAATATTGTTAGTTGCAGAATAATTTATGATCTTGGCAGCCGGGTCCGGGCTTTTATCAGCCTCTTATGGTTATTTCAGGTCCCGTTAGAAATTCAGTGTAGATTAATTGATTACTGAGGGAATTGAACACAGCAATGAACTCAGTACTTTGATCATGAATTTCCCTCACCTTGTACTGTGTCGATATTTAAGTTTCTTGGCATATCAAAGTGTCATTATAGATTAACTCTTTGCCTGAATGTAGTGTGAATTTAATTTGTATAACCAAGATGCACACATGAATGTGTCACTGATGTGTAGTGTCACACAAGATACGGGTGTTTAGAAAACTCAGGCCAGGTACTGTTTGTAGTTTTGGTATCTGTATGTACAGCGAAAAGCAGAATCCAATACAGCGAGCAAGCCAACAGAATTTTCGATCGCAGATTCACTCGGTGGATATAGTTCAGCACAAATTATGGCCAACTTGATTGTACTGCAGACCGCGCCAACAACACAGACCATGTTTGACCTCAGACCGCCTTTGTCTTATACTCCAGAGGTAGCACACACTTTCCGAATTTCCTCAGACTTCGATAAATCGTAGCAAATTATTCGCAGATTCACTCGGTTTTACTGGATAGTTCAACACAAATAAATAATTATGGCCAAGTTGACTGTTCAAGCATTTTACTTCTTCGGGCCTTTCTAAGCGTATCGCAACTCCTGACTGTTTTCCATGAAATCGGCGCTATACTGGATAGTAATACCGAAACTGATGTTCTTTATCTAGACTTTTCCAAGGCCTTTGATTCTATTAATCACGCTAAGTTATTATTTAAGTTAAAGTTATTTGGGATATCGGGCTCCCTGTGGGAATGGTTTAAGGACTACCTTAGTAATCACAGGCAGTGTGTAGTTGTCGACGGGTCTAAATCACAATTGGTGCCTGTTGTTTCTGGGGTCCCACAGGTAGTATTCTAGGGCCCTTCCTTTTCGTTCTATACGTAAATGACCTACCTGACGTCACTTCTGCTGGAACGGGATCAAATGTCGTGCGCTACTAGACACTGGAGCGGGCAGCTCGTATGCCTCGTCCTCTATTCTGGATCACTTGGGAGTTCACCCAAAGCGAAACGAGTTTAAACGCATAGAAATGATGCTGGGGTCAACTAGCAAGGTTATCGGGATCTACGACATCACGATTAGCAGTTTAAATGGAAATTTCCTGTTAGAAACGGAAGTCACGAAAGTGGATCGTGAGACGTTATTATCTCTTGATAACCCCAAGGACAAAGAGGTGTTGAAGAAATACTCGCATTACCATGGACGACGAAGACGAGAAAAGTGATCTCCCAGTGCACCTTATACTCGGCACCAGTGAGTATGCGAAGATTAAAACAGAAACCAAACCAAAGATAGGACAACCGGGAGAGCCTGTGGCGGAGTTGACGAAATTCGGATGGTCAATATGTCTCCTGGGAAAGAAGTAGATTTGTCAAAAATGTTCTTAAAGGGAACCTCGGCTGAAAAACAATGTTTGCTCTCAAGTGTTTGTTATGGATGCCTAAGTCTGTTTCTGTGTTTGTCTCCAGTAAATGGTACACTAGATTCATTTATGCAACAATTTTCCTGTCGACAAAACTCATTTGAATTTCCTGCGCGCCGCCATCTTGAATTTTATGACGTCACAGTGTTGCCTTATTGTCAGAAAACAATATCTCTTTTGTTATGCGACAATAGGGCAACACTGTGACGTCATGATATCCAAGATGGCGGCGCGCAGGAAATTCAAATGAGTTTTGTCGACAGGAAAATTGTTGCATAAATGACATCTAGTGTACAATTTATTGGAGAAAAACACAGAAACAGACTTAGGCATCCATAACAAACACTTGAGAGCAAACCTTGTTTTTCAGCCGAGGTTCCCTTTAACACAAACAGCTGCAGCGGATTATGAGGAACTGTGTAGATTGGACATACTGGGACTGCAGGATTCAAGGATCGGGGATCAACGCAATGTCTACGACGAATTCAAGGAGCAATTATCAAGAAGCTGGGAGGGGTGGTATGAGACCGGGATACCCTGGAAGGGGAACCACCCTCCACTGCTTAACCACAAATCGGGTAGTCTTAAACGTTTGAATTGTATCGTTCGAAAATTAGAGAAACAGCAAATCCTCGAAAAATATGATAGCGTTATTAGGGATCAACTTGCAGAGGGGATAGTGGAGCCGGCGCGAGACTACGTGGAGGGGAAGGAGTTTTACATACCGCATAAGTCAGTGCTTAAAGAAACGGCAGAAAGTACTAAACTCCGCATCGTGTACGACGCTTCAGCGCGAGCACATGACAAGGCACCGTCGCGTAATGATTGTCTCCATGCAGGACCATCACTGAAAAAATCAGCTGTGGGCAGTACTGGTACGTGCACGGTTTCACCCAGTATTGATAACAGGAGACATGAAGCAAGCATTCCTCCAGGTGAGGATCAGAGAGGAAGACCGTCGGTGACGTCATGCGTTTTAACTGGATCGCTGATCTCGAGACGAAGCGTGTGGAAACCCTGCGGTTTACCAGGGCGCTGTTCGGACTAGCTTCCTCGCCGTTTCTGCTGGGGGGAGTTATCCAACAACATTTAGAGAACTGTCGCGCAGATAACCCCGAAATCGTGGCAGAGATAGAGAAGAGCCTTTGCGTCGATGACCTGATTAGCGGGGGGCCTACTGTGGAAGCTGCAAAGAGAATGAAGGAGACTACGATCGACATCTTTGGACAAGGCGGGTTTAAGCTTCACAAGTGGCATTCGAACGTAACTGAATTGGACCAGGACGGTGAGCAACACGGCGAGACACAAGAGACTTACGCTAAACAGCAGCTGGGCGTTCCCCAAAAGTCAAGGGGTGCGCTTCTTGGAGTCATGAGGGACAAAAAGGATGACACCATCGAGGTTAAGTTTCCCTCTCAACAAAGCGCACACCCCGCTAAGCGAGGCATCCTGGGCAAGGTGGCTAGGGTATACGACCCACTCGGCTTGGTCTCACCCACCATGCTCTGCGAAAAGTTGCTGTACCGTGAAGCTTGTGAATTGAAGACAGCGTGGGACGCACAACTTCCAAAATAACTCACAAGGAAGTTAGCAAGGTGGGAGGAAGGGCTGCCTCCTGGCATCACCGTGCCAAGGCCCCTAGCAGTATACGGAGGGAGCACATCAGCAACATTGACTTGCACTGCTTCGGTGACGCTAGTGGTAAGGGAGTGTCAGCGGCTCTGTATGCTGTAGTGACGCAACCATCAGGTTACAGCGTGGGACTGGTGACAGCGAAAGCAAGATTGGCTAAACAGGGCCTAAGTATCCCACGTCTGGAGCTCGTATCGGGACACATGGCAGTAAACCTGATCGTAAATCTGAGGGACACACTGAAAGGACTTCCAGTGGGGGAGCTGCACTGCTGGCTTGACAGCACAGTAGCTCTACACTGGATCCGAGGGGACGTACAGTACAAGCAGTTCGTCGGTAACCGAGTTGACAAGATCCAGCAGCACTCGGACGTGAAGTGGCGTCATGTTAACACTCGAGAGAACCCAGCTGATCTCGGAAGTCGCGGCGGACGGGTGGAGAACGAGCAGCTGTGGTGGAAAGGACCGAAGTTGCTGGCAGACCGCGGGAGCTGGCCATGTGACATCGTAATAAGCCCCACACCCGAGACAAAGGCAGAGGTAAAGGTACCGCGGGAGCTGTTTGCTGGGGCGCGTGCTGTAACAGACGGATTTAACGCTCTACTAGATAAACTCAGTTTGTGGAAAACCCTCTGTGCATGGATCTCGCGATTCGTGCGCATCTCTCGTAAGGACAAGAAGGAAAGAACTCAGGGGCCCCTCACCACTGAAGAGATTGAGCAGCAGAAGTATTTCTGGGTCAGCCGTGCCCAGGTTAGTGTAAATGGGACAGAGAAATTCGAGAGGGACAGACTGCTGCTGAATCTACAAGAGAGACACGATGGGCTGTTGGAGTCCCGTGGGAGGATTCAAGGAGTTTATCCTGTTTATCTGCCTGACACTCACCGGTACACCGAGAAAGCTGGTGATGGAGTCGCATCTGGCCACACTTCACGGGGGAGTGGGCCTGACGATGGCTAAAGTACGTGAGCGTTATTGGGTGCCGAGACTAAGGCGATTGGCAAAGAGAGGGATCAAGACTTGTCACGGGTGCAAGCGTTTCCAGGCGACCGCGCTGGAAAGCCCACCTCCGGGGCTCCTACCCCGAGACAGGACAGAGGGCCAAGCGGCGTTCCAAGTGGCCGGGGTCGACTTTGCCGGACCCCTGAAGTATCGCAAAGCAAAGAACAAGGAGGGTAAGGCGTATATCGCGCTCTACGCCTGCAGCCTAACTCGCGGTATTTACCTTGAACTGCTACCGAATATGGAAACCACAGAATTCATGGGGAGTCTGAAAAGATTTATCGCACGCCGCGGACGACCGGAGAAACTGTATTCTGATAACGGACCTTCGTTGGCACTGCAAAGTTACTTAAAAGGATCATGACTGACGAGAAGCTCAATGACTACTTAGCCCACCAGACTATCAAGTGGCAGTTCAACCTGAGTAGGGCGCCTTGGTGCGGAGGTCAGTTTGAAAGAATTGTTGGCCTGGTAAAGAGAGCACCGACTCAAACATGCAACGAAGCCTTGCGGAATAACGGCAGGCGATGTAGTACTGATTAAGGCAGATGAGAGGAACCGCGGAAAGTGGAAAATCGGTATCGTGGATAAGCTCATTCTTGGTCGAGACGGAGTAGTGACAGCAGTGAAGCTGCGAACCGGAAACTCGTACCTCGAACGAGCGGTGCAACAATTGTATCCCCTGGAGCTGTCATGTGACTACGAAGTTAGGATACCGCAAGGGGATTTGAACGTCAACGCGCCAGAGTTCACTCCGCAACGACCCAGACGACGCGCTGCTCAAGTAGCTAGAGACGGCATTGTTGCCGATACGCATGATGAGGATGATTAGATGACACATTGACTTTTAGCATATTTCGATTTGTTTCGTTGTGACTCGTACGTTGTCACATGTATGGCATTGATCAGACATTTGTACTCTCCGAGACAAATGGGGGGAGGGTGTCAAGGATAATAGAAGGTCTGTTTATGTAATCAGCGTAAACCCTTTATCAGTATTATGCAATAATTAATCAGTAAGATGACACATGTAACATTGTTAGAATACCTAAAAATACCGCATAGCACAGAGAGAGAGGAGTTTTAGTGTAATATAAGGGATTTTTAGGGACTGTGATCAACTCTTGTACAAGTGAGTTTAATTCTGCGGAATCAAAGGAGAAATAAAGTGACTAGTGTTGTGCAAATCGTATTTCGGACAGTCGACGGGAAATTGAACAAACTTTAAACTGTGAGTTTACCAAATGTTTTCGTAATTTACCAAAAAAGTTCTCAAGGTTTGAAAACAAGTGTGTGAACAGTGACGGCCGCCGGCTCGCTTTGAATTTGTTTTGGAATATGTTGTTGTTGCAAGACTTTTGACGCATGCGCAGACGTTTGACCGCTGTGTGGGGGGAAGGGCACACAGCGGTCAAACGTCTGCGCGTGCGTATTACGGTCAGGTGGGCGGCCGCGCAAATTTTACCTTAAAGCATATTACAGTGAACTTCTACCCCAAAGGAAGGGCCCACAGCGGTTAAACGTCTACGCATGCGTCAAAAGTCTTGCAACAACAACATATTCCAAAACAAATTCAAAGCAAGCCGGCGGCCGTCACTGTTCACACACCCGTTTTCAAACCTTGAGAACGTTTTTGGTAAATTACGAACAAATTTGGTAAACTCACAGTTTGAAGTTTGTTCAATTTCCCGTCGACTGTGAAAATAAAAAGCTTAACGTTCACGTATTTTTCTTAACTTTTGGGGGTAGAAGTTCACTGTAATATGTTTTAAGGTAAATTTTGCGCGGTAAATTTGCGCGGCCGCCCACCAGACTGACCGTAATACGCACGCGCAGACGTTTGACCGCTGTGTGCACCGCGGCAAAACCTAATGCTCCGCTGGCCGAAAGAACGAAGGCTCTGGAGTTCAAATAATGGATTCGGATTTTGTTATTATGGAGCTCGCTGATTGGCCAAAACTCGTGAAATTAAATCTCGTGACGCGCACCACCTGGTTTTCCCACAGGCAGCCAAAGCTGTACGAAGGTTCTCTTTCTAGCTAAATTTGAAGATAACACACTCTCTCACGCGCCCCACCAGCCCTACTGTTGGTGGAGATACATTGACGACATATTCATAATCTGGACTCACACGCTTGACCAACTTATATAATTTGTCACTTATCTCAAACATCCAGAATATCTGGTATTTTATCGCAATAATTGGCAAATGAATAACACAATAAACTTGCTTTTATGAAGATTATGTTGTTGTGTCTTGAATTTTGGGGTTTGGGGGCCGATTTGACGCAAGCGAATCGCGATGGCGTGTTCACATACCTGTCATCTCCACGGCACCATTGGATGGGAGTACCAAAACGAGGCATCCTTTCGGTTGCACTTCCAGTCTCCTGACAAACTGTTGAAGAGGTGTTTCAGAACGGCGAAATGCGATCGAGGTAAACGAAATAATTTCTTGGTATTCGTTGAATGTTTGGTCACGAAACTTGGAGGATACGTAGCAAGGAGATCTGTCTACGGGATCCGGAAGTATCACTTCGATTGAATGGATTTAAGGATCATTTTTGCCGTGGAGATGACAGGTATATGTGAACACGCCATCGCGTCCGCTTACATAATCTTCATCAAAGCAAGTTTATTGAGTTATTCATTTGCCATTTAGTGCGATAAAATACCAGATATTCTGGATGTTTGAACCTTCGTACTTCAACTGTCAAATAATTTCAAACTTTGAGCTTGGGCTGCCTGTGTCATTATATATATTTGAAAGGCGGGAAACCGTCGTTTCAATTACGCTTACCTCTATGCCTCGATTTCCCCCAGAAAAGATGCTCCAATTGACCCCAAATTCCCGGCAGTTAACCAATCTCTGGGCGGGAAATCATTATGTCGAAGTTGTTTGACAAAGCCTTTCATCAAAATGGAGAATTCACAGCTTAAAAACGACAAATCAAGATTGTTGGCCAGTGGCCCAATGCTGGGACGGTACAGCCTCAAACCTCGTGACCAAATGTGTAACGTCAGCTAGGCCCCCCGTGATGCAACACGATCCTCTCAGGAGAGGGTACCGCAAAAAAAAACATAAATTTATGCCATGCCCCCTACCAGAAGGGAGTTTTGACATGCCGCGAAATAAACTCATGCCCCTGTCCTCGAGGAAGTTTTCCCGTTTGCCGCGAAAGAAAGGTAAACATTTCAAACTGCCGCGAAATTCAAACCGCGCCACGAGAAAATAAAATCTGTCAACATTTCACTGTTTTAACGAGATGGAAACACAAAAATCTACGGCGCATTCGGCAAGAGGGACTGGACACAAATCACTCCGTACTAAGAGCTTCCATATCTCCTATATAGATGACACAGCGTTTTCACAAGTTGGGCTATTTTTTGGTTATTTTTGCCGTCAATTACTGAGTGGGTTACACCAGTGGCGAAACAAAAGATGCCTCATTAGCTTCTTTTGTTATACTAACTGAACATATCTCATATCAAAATCATTGCACACAAAGAGGAATTTGCTATTGGTCATCGCTTTGAAGTAAATGCGATTTTATTTGAGAGAGAGAACAACTTCAGTCGCATTACAAGTTTATAATGAGTGTGGGAAATATGCCGGTCATGAAGTTGCTAGTTGCGAATCCAAAATCCGCAACAAGCAACTAGCAACTTCGTGACTAGCAATATACCTGTACCCGTTTATAATGTGGCTTACCTGTTGATAACGGAACTATACGAAGCAGAATTCTCTGCTTTTGTTTGAACGCTCCAAATTCTCTCCTACTGCAGCTCCCGCCACACCAAAGGTCACACAAGAAAAATAGTACGAAATCATGACGAAATGGAACTTTAACAGTGATTTGTACCACTCTAAACTTGAGAAACCTCAATGTTCTGCAGAATACTGCAAATTTATTCTTCTATCTGAATTCAGTGGTAAGTAGTCAGTTCAGACATGTGTATTCAAGCTAAACCCAGTTTTCCTCTGCTTGGTAGTTCCTAAACCAGTAACGCCTTGTAAAAATTCACGGCTTCACTCGAAATCTTAATATACCGTATTTCCTCGATTAAGCGCCCACCCTCGATTAAGCGCCCCCCTCGATTAAGCGCCCCCCTTGGCAACAAAATTTGAAATAAGCGCCCCCCCTCGATTAAGCGCCCCCCTCCCCTCCCCCAATAAATATGGCACAGTAAGAGAGATGGCATACAACTTGCGTTTTATTACAAAGTTACGGCATGTTCCTATATGTAGTACCGTATTAAAGTTATGTTTGGCTGATAAGGGAAATTAGTTTCTTTTCTTCCAACTCACAGTCCGTGATTATTAAGTCCATGTGCTTGCATAGCTCTTGTACCCGAAGCAGCTCGTTCTTCAGCCTTCTTCCCATTTCAACGCTTTGGGTAAATGCTGTGAAACAGCCGGGGACGACAAGATCAATTTCCAGTTTCCGTGAGCCATTAAGCGCCCCCCCTCGATTTGAAATAAGCGCCCAGGGCGCTTAATCGAGGAAATACGGTAATCACTCCAAACAGTTACCAGTTGCAGATTAGATGTTACTTAACTTTGATTTGAAGGTAAGTGGAAGTTATATATCATTTTATTTGTTTTATAAGGCAAAATAGCTCCCAAATCCATGTATTTTTGAGTGAAATGACTGGGCCGATACCGGAAGTGAGTCACCGGTTATCGATATGTAGGCTTTTGTACGCAATGACTTTGATATGGCTACGCTTTTGTGATTTTATTCCCTTAGGAATGATTGCAACCCAAGAATAGCGGGAAACCATTCTAAAAATAATCTAACTTGTGAAAATGCCGTAGCATAGAGGTAGTATGGGAGATTCTCGCTCTTATACTTCAGTGAAGTGGTTCAGTGGGGGAAGAAAGCTAAGAAGTCTGATTTCTTGAAAAGGCAAAGATTTACAGAAACCAAGGCAAACCAGCTTAATAAAATGATGACAAAACAGGAATAGTTAAGCTGGTCTGGCCAGCGTTTATTTAGGCTCTATCTTTGGTACTGACACATTAAGGTTGAGTTTCTGGCTCTTTGCCACACGCGTCTCTTTGTGTGACACCGGATCACCCAAGCTTATTCTCTGAGCTCCACACTAGAGTACTGTTGGCTTTATGAGTAGTAGGTTCTCGCCGAAGCTCATTTTGCTTGCTATGTCATGCTGACGAGTCCTAATGAGGACGAAACAGCTGTCCATGACTGCATTCTAGTGCGAGCACCTTTTTGCGTCAGGTCTAGCTAGCCGTAGTGCCATTTTTAGAGTATCACACCGTATCAGCTTTGCTATTATCGTCATAATTTTATATTTTTGCTGGTTAGGTCCACACCTCGGATCCGGTGTTTTTTTCAGGTATTTGCTTATCAGTCTAATCAGTTGGATTAGGCCGTAAAGACACAGGGAACCCAAAAATCGATCTCGTTCCCAGGGAGGTCGAGGACGTCGATGTTTGGGTCCCCTGTGTTCTTCCAACATGGCGGGTGTTTCTCTCTCTGTGGTGGTTCTCTGTCTAGGGATCCTTTTACCATTTTACGTTTGGATAAAAGGGCTAGAGCACATAATAATCAAACAGCGATGGATATTCGTATGTCTCTTCCTTCTCCCGTTGTCTGTTCTTTACGAATCAGTTCTTTTCATTAGAAACTGGCTCGCTTTCAAATTCTACAGCAGTCCAAAACGGCACGAAGATAGGGTCAAAAACGTTCAAGCGCAGATTCAAAAGTGGAACCGCGATGGCCGAAAACAGCTTATGTGCACCGCAAGGCCAGGCTGGATGACAGTTAGTCCTCGAGTTGGCAAGTACAAGAAAACGCATTGCAATGTCGAGGTGAATTTAATGGATATACTGGAGATTGACACCGCGCGGGGAGTTGTCCGTGTTGAGCCACTAGTAACCATGGGTCAGTTAACGTGTGCTCTGGTCCCACTTCGCTGGACAATCCCTGTTCTACCTGAATTAGATGATCTTACAGTTGGTGAGCTGAGTTTTAGGCTAAACTACAGAGTTTGACGTATTATATGTCCCGTATATAACAACGAAGAAAGGCTGATTTGGCTGATTGATTATACGGTAATGGGTATAATATATATTAACCAATATTTCGGCTGGCACGGCCAACCTTCTTCAGGGTTTACAAGTGAACAGGCAAGAAAACGTTAAAAATTCAAAAGTAAGAATCTGAATTTTGAATTTTTAACGTTTTCTTGCCTCCCCCCCCAAAAATGTTGTTGTTATAATATAATTATCCCTACTCATATCATGTGATATCTACTGTTTGTACTCACTTATTTTACAGAATGTTACCATCCATTGTAGTTGAATAATGGCAGTTTCATGCAGAATGACTACTTTTTGGACAGGAAAATGTTTTACATGTTGATATGGGGGAGAAGAGAAGAGAGGGACTGGGGAGGGGAAGGGAAGAGGTCCGTACGTTGATACTTGGTCTAGACAATAGCCCAAAACAATGGATATTATAGTATTATATTATGTTCTGCTGGACAACCTTTTTGGCATTGACTGTATATATATATATATATATATATATATAAATATCTCCATCCCATTTGCTTCTCAAGTGCCTCTTACGTTGTGAAAACCTTTTCGAAGCAACAAATCGTTATATTATATTTGGAGGCAAAGTACAGTTGATCTTTGTCTTTCTGTTGATCTTTGTCGCGCGATCTGCCGTTAGAATCGACACAGCTACGAGATATTACCTATGCAAATGATGCAACAGAAAAGTAGAAAAACATGAAAGGATAATGGAGAATTTTCGAAGAAATACGAAGACTCTTTTACGGGAAAGAACAGTTCCTTGAAGAGAGTAGCGACATTCTTTACCACTGCGAGTGTGAACAAATAATCGATTATCAACAACCCCGCGGACGCAACGGGATAAAATGTACATGTTTACAGGACAGTCGGCCGGTTATTGTGCAGGACACTTTCAATCCATTTCCAAATGTTTTCCTTACGAATTCAAGGTCTTTGCCAAAGACAATTACTCCACTGAAACTCAACGATCAACAATCACGAGTCCAAAGTGAATCTTCTCGGATGAGTTAATTATGATAATTATGCGAAATTATAGAATATGAACCAATCAAACATCACTACCAGGTTTTCTGGTAGTGACGTCACTGGACGGCATTATAACCTGAAATTCAGGCTAAACAACAGTTCCCAAATGGAATTTCCCGATCGGAAAAAAACTTTACCATTTGTATACGCACCGAATACCCTGAGTAACCACACAAAAGGTCGAAAATTCCGATTGGGAATTTTGGACTACCTCTGGAGACGTTCCGTTGATTTCGGAAATTTGCCATTGGCATTCCAGCCGAAATTTCCGGAACTTCGGTGTAAATGGTAAACCACCTCCCTCTCGGGCCGGGGGCTTGCTTTTGGCCCTCAAATAGAGACAGATGTTTCCGCAGGCTAATGATATAATAAAAAGTTTGGTACTAACCGTTTATGCAGGGAAACCATGTGGCGTCCATCACGCTGAAACTCTTCAGACTTACGGTTTTCACAAGGAAAATCGAGCAGTAAAATGAAATAATGAACTTTGAGTTGAAATCTAGCGTGTTAAAATGGTCCAAACGAAGAGTCCTGAGGCTAACTTTAGAGAGGGTCTGAATGGGTTAATGTTACCGGATACCTTTAGGGTGCATTTCCAGTCTAAATTATGTAGCGCCTCGAGGAAACATCGTAGATAAATGATCCATGTATCATTTTAAAGCTTATAAAATTGGCTACAAGAATACATAAAAAGTTTTGAGTTCTTTGAAAATCTCGAATTTTCCGCCATCCCGTTTCTCTGATCTAGTGAGATGGCTTTCAGAAGCTCCGACTCCGAAAATATTTTAAAGTTTTAAAATCTGTTTGCTTTGTCGCATTTCAGAGGAATCGTATTACAAATATATGTCGGGGAATTTCAAAATTCGATTTAGTTCAAAAGTTATCATGCTCTCCGTGAAAAGGCGAAAAATAATCCGAGAAGTTATGCGGGAAACGCCGTCAAGAGCTCTCTTTTTAGAATTTTCCAATTCCCCGAAACAGTTTTGCAGCTGAGATATCGACTGACACTTTGTGAAAATTTAAAACAAATCGAATAAATTGCTCTTGAGTGGGAGCTTGCTTAAAACTCTATTTTGATCGAAAATCGAAAGCGTAGAAAATAGCACTTCAACAATTAAATTGAAGCCCCGCCTCCAACAATTAGCGAGCTCTTGGCCAATCATTTCTCATCACAGTTCAACTATCTGTCAATATTTCCCGCCAATGTTGATTTCCGATCTATGGCACGCCAAATGTGATAATATGTACAAAAATATATATTTACGTCTACTAAGAAATATATATCGCCAACACAAATATATATGGCTTTAAAAAATATATATGGCTATGGCGAAATATATATACTGCTATGGAAAAATATATATTGCTATGCAAAATTATGAATACGGCTACAGGAAAAATATATCTCCATTTAATACAAATATATATGGCTTTCAACAATATATACCTATGGGCTATGGCTATTCAAAATTATACACAGCTTTACATCTAAACACGCTGGCATAAGTTACCTCAAAATCGATCACTAAAAGCGAGCCAAAAATATATAAACCAGCACATCTTGTTTAATTCGCTGTCAAATTTAACGAATTTTTCGTATGTTAATATTAAAATGAAATAACGTCTTTAGGATCAAAACGTTTGTATATTGACGTTAGTGTGACGTCATAACGAACGACTCCTTTTAAGGTCAAATTCTGCGTTACCTATACGTTTGAAATAAAGCATGTTATCACAACAACATAAATATGTGTTTTTGATTGGCGCAATTTTAAAGTCTCTACGTTAAATAGTTGCTGAGTTATTAAGAACTGAAGTTTCCTGTGACGTCACATTTTCTGACGTCATGGGTCTGACATCAGTCATGCTTTCTAAATTGAAGAAACATAAAAAAGACCATATTGCGGATATTCAGTGTACAGTAAGTACAGTTCCTCTTTAAAACCCGAAAAATACTCGAATAGTTATTTTTAAAAGACGTTTTCAAAAATATATGACGTCATAATGACGTTTCCTCTTTTTCACTGTGAATTTTAAAGTATTTCCTCTCAAAAATTGAAAATTCTAAAAACATACGGTTGTGGGTACCGATTTACTCTTTTGATTGCTAGATTGTCATAAACAAATATTTTAAACTCTAAAAGATGAATGAAGAAGTTATTTTGTAAATGGTTCTGTATTGAATAATTGGCGGAAAAATTGCCAAAATTCAAAATGTAATAACTTTTGTCCCTCTTAACCAATCGAACTCGGGTTTTTGGTTTATTTGATGTCGACATGATAGGAAATCGAAAATATAAAATTTACTGATGTTAAAGGTAATTGAAAACATCGAGAAACCTATTATAAATGGATACATGACGTAACTGTGACGTCATCAAGATGTCTACGGTAGTTCAAAGCATCGGATTTTATTTAGGTCATCGGTTTTCATCCTCCCACAAAAATTCAATCTTCTACGATGGAAACTTTTGAAAATATAGCAAAGTGATCGATTTTAGGGTCATTTGTGCCAAGCGTCAGCGGAGTAATAAATAAACACATGCCAAAACGCAACCAGAAAGACACACAAAGTTTAGAAATAACTTGTGGACCAAGTAATTCCAGCAAGCTGTTTGTAGCGGGCAACACAATTTAGCGACTCCTCCGCCTGGCCAAAATGCCAGGATACCCCGCCAAGTAATGAATCAAATGTTAAATCGTGGAAACGCAAGCGTGCCGCCACAATACGAGCAATAGTCCGTCCATTCAATTTATTGATTTCATCATGAACCCGAAGCAAAAGCTCCGAGTCAGGTCTTCGCTAATGCTTTGTTGTTCACAATGAAGGATCACAGCTCTGACAACGTAAATGTAATCATCTAGCCGGCGTTCGATTCCATATATTCTAATAAATTGATATTATCACTGTGGAGGTTTCACTCGGTTTGATGAAAAAGCGAAGGAAATCGGGTAGACAGATGACTCAAGATGGCCCGCCATTTTGCATTTGTGAAAGCTCATTAGCCACCCGCTGACATGGAAGACAGCGGGCACAGTAGCCGTATATATATTTTTCATAGCCCTATATATTTTTTTCATTTACTGTCCCATGTATGCTGCCCAACGATCCAAACTCCTTACCTCTGTTGCACTTACTATTAGTAATTGGCAAACTTGCACGGACAAATTTAGGTTAAGAACTTTACTGTTTGGAGACTCCAGCCTATCACTAACACAAAACGAATGTATTTTTAAGGAAGTCCAAATCTTTCTAATGAGTCAAATCGTTTTTTCTGATTTGTCCTTGCAACTCGCCTTCTGTATTGTCATTTTCTAGCCTATTAATCTTTTCGTGTTGTTTCAATTTAAGTCTTGTAATGATCATGTATGTATGTAGCTTAGTTCCTCCTTTCGTTTCCAGTAATAATTTGTAAATAAATGTTGTGTAAGCTCCCTAGATGAGCTCCTGCTCCTGGAGCAAACACAAAGAATATATATGTTTAAATAAAAATTAAAAATTAAAATAAATTAAAATTCATTTAAGAAATGAAACAGAACTTCCGTGTTTGCACAGGCTCGTGCAAACCGAGGTAAGTTTGGGAGAATTGAGAGCAGAACAGGTCGAGTGTTTGTACCTGCTCGAGAATTCTCACAAACTTCCCGAGGTTTGCATGAGCCTGTGCAAACACGGAAAATCTGTTTCATTTCTTTTATATAATAATTATTTTGATAAAGAAGCACTTATGGTGCTTGTCTTACGGTGTGACGTCATTTCCATGTTTGCACAGGCTAATGAAACATGGCTATCAGCCAATCAGAAAGCGCGTACTATCTAAAATATTTTATAAAGCCGTATATATATTTTTCCTGTAGCCGTATTCATAATTTTGCATAGCCATATGTATTTTTCCATAGCAGTGTATATATCTCGCCATAGCCATATATATTTTTCAAAGCCATATATATTTGTCTTTACGATATATATTTCTTAGTAGACAAAACAAAATATTTTTGTACAATATTGTGCGGTTGGTGCGGCTCTCATTTTCAACTCCAAAACGAGGCATCCTTTCGGTTGGACTTCCGGTGTCTCATCAAAGTGTGAAGAGATGTTTGGGACGGCGAAATGCGAGGTGACAAAAACTCGTTGAAGTTTGGTCATGAAACTTGGAGAATACGTAGCAAGGTGATCTGTCTACGGGATCCGGAAGTATCACGTCAATTGAGTGGATTTAAGGGTCATTTTTCCCGTGGAGATGACAGGTATGTGACACGCCATCGCCTTGCCGGCCTTTTCTCTCTTTAGGTAGAGTGAATCCAGGTTTCCTAGAAACTCGTTAAATCGGCCCCCAAACCCCCAAATTCAAGACACAACAACTTAATCTTCATCAAAGTAAGTTTATTGTGTTATTCATTTGCCATTTAGTGCGATAAAATACCAGATATTCTGGAAGTTTGAACCTTCGTAGTTCAACTGTCAAATAAATTCAAACTTTGAGCTTGGGCTGCCTGTGGTAAGATTAACTAACATTCAAGACACAACTTAATCTTCATCAAAGCAAGTTTATTGTGTTATTCATTTGCCATTTAGTGCGATAAAATACCAGATATTCTGGAAGTTTGAACCTTCGTAGTTCAACTGTCAAATAAATTCAAACTGTGAGCTTGGGCTGCCTGTGGTAAGATTAACTAGGGCTAACTGAGACAAATGGCCAAAAACGCTTGTGATTTTGAAAAACGCCTCCTAATTTAGTTATACATGTCTGATCTGTCAAAAATTACCAGTACAATTTTCTTCGCTGATTGTAGGCCGCAGTTTATGTACATTTCCTCCAAAATTAATGGGGTTATCAACCTCTAAATCATCAACGTAACTTCTCTGATATCAAGCGATTTTAATTAGTGTTTTTGTAGCAAGTTTTCTATAGCAATTTGGCCGTCACCAACATTTCAATTTAGTAAACAATCTGATGCGATGTAACCGCAGTGTTTTTAAATGCACATCATGAGATGAGAATATAACTCGAAAGAATCTGAAAACAGCACTTTACTTTCGAAATAAATTGAAAAATAGAATCAGGCACCATCGTAGTTCTTACATATGTAACAGGAAGTTCATAGTTTTAATAGAAGTGCTTGAAATTATTTTATTTATGCGCTTCCGCCACGTTTGCCCAGAAAATGTCCGGGGAAAATTAATGTTTTCTCCAAAATCAGTCGGGCTAATATAAAAATCATAAACATAACTTCTGTATAATGTCAAGCAATTTGGATTGCCTGGCTGTAATTTGTGTTGTAAATCTGGCCTTCAATTCCATTTTAGAGGTGAAACAACGGCTTCGTCGTCAGTTTCCTTCAGTATTATGCGGGTATCAGCGGCCATCCCGAGGGGGCGGCCCCCGGGCAACCCACGGGCAACCCAGGGGCTTAGCAAGGGATTTGTAGCAAAAACATGCCCCACACGCGGGGCATTAGAGCGCTTTTGCGTTTTCGTCAAAATACCCCGGGGACATACCTACGGGGTTTGCATGTAATCTGCTGTCTCAACGTTCAGCGGTTTTCGCCACAGGACTCGCTCGATTGATCGACGTTCTTCGATGTCTTTGTCCTTGAGGTAAGTCATATCATTATCATTCAAATTAAGAGATTAAATTAAGCCATCCACTGTCGGAAGACAGAACAAAGAAATAAAGGATAATATTTGTATAAAACTATTAAGATTTTTGACACTTCTAAAACGTTTAGCTTCTAATTCTTATAATATGTTACCCAGGTTGCCCCAGGGGTGGAGGTTTTTGTCACAATTTTCTGCCCCACCCGAGGGGTCTTAGCATGTATTTGTCATGGCTGCTGTGACAAATGCCCCTGGGTGCCCGGGGGCCGCCCCCTCGGGATGGCCGCTGATACCCGCATTACGAACAAGGAGTTGAAAATCAGGCCCGGTTCAAACGTCGAACTTCTCATGTGCCGAATCTAATGTTTGTATTAAGTACATGAAAAGTTCGACGTATGAATCAATTAAGTTCGACAGATTTGTATTAGATTCGACTCGTCGTTTTACGCGACTGGGCCAGTCGAATAAAACGACACAAGTTCGACGCTGATTCAAACGCCGAACTTCTCATGTGCCGAATCTAATGCATAAATTATGTAATACCCACAATTCTACACTTTCGGGCTAAATGTCATGCGCAGACGTTAACTCAGACACGGATGGCGGGAAAACAGCACGGGGAAAGTACCACACTTCTTTTTAGGATGCCTCCAGTACTTCTGTATGAAGTGTTCAGTATTCGAAATCGATGAAGACATTAATTACTGCAAACCTTATGCTGGCGACAAAACGACACGAATTCTCATGTTCGTGCAGAAACAAATCACTCCTGGGAAACTGGATCCCTCGAAGAGAAAACGTAACGAAAAGTTATTGGCAGTGGTATCAGTAATTGTTGTCTTTGAAAATAAAAGGATCCTCTGATTCACAGAATGCTCTTTATCCGTCATATCATGAGTGACTTTGGTCGCCATGAATGCAACCACCGATTTCATGTAAACATTCACCAAGTTAGCAATTAGATTCGACTCCATTAAATTCGACGTTTGAATCAAACGTCGCATTTAATTATTTGAGTCGACCCAAATAGGTATTAGATTCGGCACATGAGAAGTTCGACGTTTGAACTGGGCCTGACTCGCCATTCTTCCAACCTAAAGACAAGTTGTTGCAAATCTTTAATATTTCTGTTTCCAGCCTTATTTAGAGATTTAGCTTTAGAGCAGGAAAATTATAATTTTGGTATTCAATTGGTGGGAAGTACATCGACCTAGACCTTGAAAGTACCTTTGGAAACCTTTCATTTGACCGGTTACACACACTCTGTGAAAGCTGTAGCTAATCAAGTTTGGAAATTCATGGTAAAATAGCAATATTACTCACCGCTCTAGCTCTAGACTAGTTCCCTCAAAAAATACCAACTCGCGACCTCGTGAACATGTCAGGCCATCGGCATATATATAGTCGTCATCTTCATTGCCATTTTGTGATTGGATATTGTCGCTAAATCAGTGAAGATTTCGAGTAATGCACGAAAGCCAACGACACATTCAATTGCTCCCGAATAAAACTACACGACCACTTATCGACAATGTTAACAAACACACTATCTTACGCGCGTCATGACAGCTGCTGTGCTGTCATTCACTGGGCATGTTATTTCATTTTCGCTATCCTACAAACAATTTTCTTTAAACCCCGCATATACAATGCCTACATTGCCGGTATGAAAATGTCTGATGCGCCTATGGCAGTAAATTGTATATTATGAAGGAGAATTCAAGGAATCTATTTTTATCATGAAAGTGGCCTGGGGCCAAGAGTGTTTCCATGGCAACGTCATGATTTGCACATTGATGTGTATTTTCCTTAGTACCATACATGTGCAAAGTATCAATTATTTTTAGCCACTATTTTCGGAGATATTCTTTATTTTGTGATCTGTCTCCAGGTTGTGTCAAGGTCATGACGTCAGAGGTAATCTAATTTACATATTACAAAAACTTGAATATTTCTGGAACCAGATGAGTTATTCACAAACGGAAAACGCTATCCTTCCTCATTTTGAAAGGACGTTAAAAAATTTCGTTTCATATACACTTTAAGTACTGTTTAAAACACGAACAGCTTCGCCCTCGAATTTTTAAACTTGATAAAATACGTGCTGTGAGTGTTTTAAAAGGCTTCAAAAACGCTTTAAGAATGCAATGAAATAGCCTCGTTTCGGAGCGCAGCGAGTGGAGATTAGGGGATTGGGGCGAGAGAAAAAAGATAGGGGGAAGGGTGGGAAGGAGAGGAAGAGAGAGCCTGCCGGCAAGCCATGGTTATTTTGATAACTCTCGGCCTCAGAAGGCCGCGTATTGCTATTGGCTAAAATGCGTGATTGACAGAAATCATTAAATTTTATTCATGCATGGCATGCGATTAGAGTAGAAACCAATTAATATGGCGACAAACTGATACCGAGAATTCCCTCAGCGATGAATTTAAAGAAAGAACAGAAGCAAGGCTATTAGAGATCTTTTGTCTGGAAGAGATGTTCTAGCTGGAATCTCAACTGGGTTTGGAAAAAGTAGGATATTCCAAGCATTCATTAGTGTTAAAAACGTCGAAAATGATGGCCGGGTTGTCGTTTTGGTTTAATATTGCTCCTTTGGCTAGTATTGTGAAAGATCAATTGAACCAGTTAAGTTCCTAAGATTATCCTGCTGCCGAACTTTCAGACCTAAAACCCGAGGAACTACAGAAGTGCAACTTCAAATTGCTGTTTAGTTCTGCAGAAGAAGTAATGAGAGCGAATTTCGCGATGAGCTGAAGAACCCTGCATCGGAACTCCACAATCGTCTTGCTTGTATTTTGTCTTCGACGAACGCACACGGTTGAAACATGAACCGGTGTGTTCGAAGAACAGGCCCCGAGGGGGGGGGGGAGGGGACTCCCTTATGTGAGGGGTACATGGATGCTCGTCGTACCTTTTAGGGTTCAAAATCAGGAGTTTGGTACCACTTCGGGTATCCACGATCAAACACAGACATTTCTATGTAAAGCGGTACCTTTTAGGGGTCGAGTTGTCATCCAATGCTACATGTATATAGAGAATGACAGCGCTTTTGAAAACAACAAGGAAGGATGTGCTTGATGATACAACATGTTAATAGCAATAAAAGGCATCGAAAGTTTAAAATGTTGGCTTGTTTTTATCGGTACTTTTTAGGAGTCAAAATAAGCTTGAGCCACGCCCATTTTAGTACCTCTTAGGGGTCAAATCGAAAATGTCCGACGAGCATCCCTACCCCTTTTATATGGGAGTCCCCCTCCCGGGAAACAGGCTTGTGCTTCCGAAAATACGAGCTGCTTTGATGATTTCGTAACGCTGCGTAGATGGTTTTTAGCGCTTCTTTTGGCAGAATTTCGTTCCGGTGTTATTGTGGTCGGCAGTGTTCTTTTCTGATTTGGTGGCGACTTTAATTTATATTCAGCGGCAACGAGTTCTCTTTATCTTAGTTCTCTTTATTCTGCAAACCTTCTCAAACAAAGGTGTAGTTCTCTACTGCATTTCGAATCTTTCTTCCTCAATTACAAGAACGACAGACTCGCTCGGATAGACCAGCAGATTTCGGAATATGAAGACCGCTCTGATAGAGCAGCAGATTTCGGAATACGAAGACCAATACTTTTGCAGGCACCAGCTAGAATTAAGCCTCGGCTCTCTTTTCTTTCTGAAGGCTTGAACAGATTCTCGCCATGGAAATATTTGAATTCCCAAACGCTACCTTAACACATACTTTACATATCCTGCAAAATTCATTGACATTTACAGATTTCGGTTTAGGCCATGTCATCACATGTTTTTCGAAGTTTCGTATATTATTTGTTTTGAATTTTACGCTCGAGTTGAGATTCCTTGAGATTCCACGCGTAAGTCTGACAGATATTAAACATGGTTTTCACTTCCGCCGCATGATGATTGGATGAATCGGTCGAATGCCTTACTAATTGCTGCCGCAGCGAGCGAGCCTGAAGCAAGCGAGCAAGGCAGCAGTTCTGTAAGCGGGTCCAAATCTCGATTTCTTTTTTTTTACCACAATGCATGCATCACTTCTATTGTTTTGTTTTGTAACCACACTGCTTTGCACGGATCTGATCGTCACGTGAAATTACACGAGGTGGAATCTGCATTGTTTGAGCCGTTCTTTAATGCATTTCTGTGTATGCAATCTTTGTGTAATCATGAATTTGTTTTTTATCACCCAGTAATCTATTTTTCCTGCCAAAGTGCTACTGTAGGTTCTCTAATACAATTCCTTAACTGAGCAGAGCAGCATTCACTACCTGTTAGGTAATGCATAAAACTAGTATGGATACCAAAATAACCATGGCATGCCGGCAGGCTCTCTCCTCCTCTCCTCCCCCTCTCTTTTCTCTCTCACCCCAATCCCCCTAATCTCTGCTCGCTTCGTTCCGATACTCCAGAGCCGCATCGCAGGCTAGCAATGAAAGAAAGACGCACATCTGATCAAGGGAATGACATAAAGAAAATAATTTTTAGTAGGATGAAATTTTATATAAAGTTTCATCCTAATTAGAAATTCACTGATAAAGGCCCAAAATTTGCTGTGGGTTTATTAAACGACTTCAAAAACATTCACATGTAAAGAGGGTTAAGAGACCTTTTTTCAGTTATTTTGGCGATACGACTTATTTTGGCCGAGAAAATCCAAGCTAAAAGTTACTGTTTTTGCTTCATTAATTATTCATGAGTTTTTGAAGTTTCTGTATAGAAGTATAGGGCATCGGTAAATCCTAGCCTGCGTCGTATCCGAACTGACACAACATGAATCGCTCTGATTGGCTAAATGAGCTTTCTCTTGGAGACGGGACTTCTTATAAAAGCAGACTGAGTAGGATCGAGTTCTACTTCGGCAACATTGCACGCAACAAATTGCACCGTGTGCCGAACAACAATTGCTGGCAATATTGTGTGCAATGTAGCAGCATGTGACCGCACTTTTAGTCAACCGTGAAATTAATCGAAAACCTTTTAATATCGGGTCTTCTTTTCGGCCAAAAGCAGAACTTTGTTGAAGTTCAGCCTTAGCCTTTTGTCCAATTTTTTACAAATTTTCACTTTGTCGGAAAATTTTGAAATTGTTTTTGGTTCTGGTTTTATGACCTGATTTGTATATAAAAAAATGGGACGAAAACTACTTTTTCAACTTTGAAAAGTGATAAAATCTGTATTACGCAACATATCAAAAATCCCCGACAACATATTCTAGATTCGAAAGGGATGATGAAGGAAATTTGTTTTTCAAAGCCTGAAGTGCTAAACTCCTTCTGGTGGACGGAGTTATTTCGCGTTGAAAAATATACATCTATGCTTTTAACTTTGTTCAAAACGAATTAAGTACACTTTCTTCAATTCAAGACCCTTAAAACGGTTAAAAAAAATATAGGACGTCTATGTGGCTCTAATTGCGACGCTGCAATAGCGTTTTTTTAAGTGCCTATAGATGAACAATATTTTTTATTTATTTTAGATATCAATTCTACATCAAGTGAATAGTAGAATATTGGTACAATATATACTGGTTTGAATGCTGTGCCAATGACTTATAGAGGTTTTAAATTCCTGAATGCTAATTACATGACGTCAAGGGAGGCATCAATTATTATACAAAACGTGTGCATGTCGTTGCAACTAAACAAATTTGTCAAATTATCAGTGTAAAATATACCCATGGTTGAAATAACATGTTAGAAATTTGTTTCCTTTATCAGCAGAAATGCCTATTCACAACCACTAAGAAATGATTGCAAATACCTCCCCTGATGTCATGTAATTAGCATTTTGGATATTTTAAAAACCTCCTTAACTCAGCGGCACAGCATTTAAAACAACAAAATAATTACCATTCTAATATTCACTTAATTTAGAATTGATATCTAAAATAAAAAAAATAGGTTCATGGGCACTTTAATATCGAGACCTTAAATGCTGTAAGAGATTTTCTGCAGAAACAATAAAACAGTTTCCCATGCCGCAGATACCGGTGATAAACTCATGGACCAATTTTCAAGTGAATGTTTTACATTCCAATTGTTAATCCGACTGCCGATTGACAGATTTAAAATTAGGGGCAAATGTTGTTTCATTCCCCAGTCCCCCTCTTCTCTTCAAGAGCCTGTTTACAATATTCTTAGTATAGTTAGTAATGTACTAGAGATTTAGTAAGGTGTGGCAGATCACGACTGGATGCACAGAAACATCATGTCTCAAAAATAAAGTCACAGTAACTTGAATATGCATATACTATGCTTACTACAAATCTTTGTAATTAATTTTTGAATTTTTAACCACGTACGTATACCCTCCAAATAAGAGACAGCTAGTGAAGTACATTTTTGCTAATAGCTCCTGTTCTGAATGAAAAGAACATAATTTGTTTAATTTTTAATTTTTTGTTTAACCCATTTACTTCTTTTCGGCACCAGAAACCACCCCAACGAAAACAGGGACCTCCAAAAAAGTAGCCTGCGTGCAGACGTTCTCTCTCCATGCAAAAATCGGGAAAGAGACCCGATTTTTGCAGGGAGAGAGAACGTCTGCACGCAGGCTACCAAAAAAGCAACATGTAAACGACAAGCTGGGGAGAAAAAAGGGTGTTGGCAGAAATTAGAGCAGGTTGTTGTACTGGGTAACACTCCCCTTTTCTTCACTAATAGTACAACAGGTTCTTTTGCGTCCCCAATTTATGGAGAGAAAGTGTTGGGAGATCTAGACAAGGCCAACAGGTTTTACGTCCCAGCCCAAGGTCCTGCATTCATGACTGGTGCTCTACCAGCCAAGCTATTCAGTCGTGTGGAAATTTTCTTGGAAATTTGCAATGACTGTATTTAAGCTTTAATATCTGCCATAAACTATACCCTTTAGTTCTCAATCCTTTAATTCATTTCTAGGTGGTCTAATCATGGGTTGTGGTATAGAGTCATCATCTCACAAGTATGGTTTGTTCCAGCATATCTCTGTTGATTTGATGTGGTGTTGGCTGATGGCAGTCTTGTCCATGCATCAAAGGTTAGCTGGTTGTTCAGATCTTAACTTTTCTTACAAATGCATTAGCTAAAATTTTAGGCAATAATATTGTTACTAATTGTTGCCCAGGGGGGGGGGGGGGGGGGTCGATCATTATATTTGGTGGTTTGGGGTGCTATATATAATTGTCATATCTCAGTTTTAGGGATTGAAATTGCATGGTGTTCCATATTTTTTGGGGGGTATTTTAAGCAAAAACAAAATTTATATGCTTCTCAAATTTGCTATATTTAGGGGGTACGCTGAGCCCTTGGAGTTAAAAAGATTATTCTCGTAAATATGAGAACACTGGCTATTATGCACCTTATTTGAGGACTGAATTCAGCTGTAATGTTAAACTCTGCATGAAACTATATACGTTGTGTGATGGGTGACTGACACTCTGGAAACACCAGGATATACGTTATTTTTTAGGGTATTGCATTTTCTAGGTGAGTTTTTTTAAAGGTATTTTCCAGCTTTTCAGAGGAGCATCCCCAACCTTTTCACCCACCCTGAAGCCCCCCTCAAGAGTTGTTGTTACAAATCTAATTATCTCCATTTAGCTTTTAATTACCTGCTGCATGATCTCAATTTTGACTGCAGGATGAAAATAAAGACCTCTTCCACTCCATTCCATGGTCCCATGGAACTCTGGGATTTCTAGTTGCGGCAGAGATCAAGATTATCCCAGCCAAGTCACATGTCCGTCTGTCCTACCACCCAGCCCACACAAAAGAGGAAGTGATAAGAATATTCACAGAGGAGTCAATGAAAGTGAAGGAGAATGAGTTTGCAGAGGGGTTGGTATACTCGGAGAATGAAGCTGTCATAATGACAGGGACATTTACTGATGATGCTGAGCCTGATAAGGTAAATATAATCAGTTCAGTGTGAGAATACAAATCTACATTGGCTTATTAGTAGTAGTAATGAAAGATACATTATATTATTACATTCCCACTTGAAGGTCTACAGAGATGAACCTCGATAGGCTAAAAGCCTAATTTATTATATTAAAGTTGAAACTCCCTCCCTTAACTGGACACCCAGGCCCATGGGTCTGCTCACAGGAGGTGTCCGCTCATGGGAGGTGTCTGCTCACAGGTGTCCACTCAAGCAAGGTGACTGCTTACAGAAGGTTCGACTGTAGTGACAATAATTATTATTTTGTTGTTTCCTTAGGTTAATGCTATTGGTAACTATTGGAAACCATGGTTCTTTAAACATGTGGAGACATTCCTGAATACTGGATCTAGTGTGGAATACATTCCTCTAAGACATTATTACCATCGGCACAGTAGGAGTATATTCTGGGAATTGCAGGTCTGTATAAATAATTATGAGGGGTCAATCACAGTTTTTCAATATTTACTGCTTTGATCCATATGTTCATGTAGCTGCAGGCCCAATTTAAAGTTTAAAACAGCTGAGGAAGTGGCTCATTGCCAAGCTATTATCTACATGTATTCATCATTGCTGCAATTGTGTGTAAATTTTGTGCCAATTGTGTAAGTTATTTTTAATTTGGTTTCCTTCAAACTGAGATTGATTTCATATTGTAACATCACTGGATTGTGTTACAGTGTTACGTCAATCGTGCCAGGAACAATAATCAATTACTACCCTGCTATAAAATGCATGTTATTAACATTTACTGTTCTGTATTCCGACTGTCTGTGTGCATGCATGTTGTATTTGGGCCACTTTGGCCAGCACAAATATATCTCATTACTTACCCTGCAATATATACTCTCCCATGTAGGACATTGTTCCATTTGGTAACAACGTGTTGTGGCGTTATCTGGTGGGCTGGGCTATGCCGCCAAAGATATCTCTACTAAAACTTACTCAGGGGGAGACCCTGCGTCGCTTGTATGAACAGCACCATGTGGTTCAGGACATGTTGGTCCCCATGGAGACACTTGGCAAGTCTCTGAGCTGCTTCCATAAGGAATTTGAGGTTTGATTTGTTTGTACTTAGAGGTTGCTATTATTGACATTTTATACTGTGCATGCTTGAGTCCCATATACCAGAAGGGAATTAAAGTCATATTAACGAAGCCAGGCATTAATTTTGTTGTTGTTCATGTTGCTTTTGGTACTGCTTTAAAGTGCCTTTAGTTAATAAGCCTAATTTTGTTATAATTCCCCCCCCCCCCCCCCCCCCCCCCACATTGAGACAAGACAACACACAGCTTAAGCCTAATTTTGTTGTCATTAAAATCGATTATATATATATATATATATCAAGTAGATAGGTCAAATTATAGTAAAATTAATATTTATTGATCTGAGTGTTGTGTCTATGAATTATATTAGGTTTCTATTTGCAATATGCAATTACGTGATGTCACGCGAGGCCTCATTTATTATACAAAATCATGCTGCCAGAGAAATTTTTTTTTTCTGCATATCCATGTTATATGTGGACCTTATATCAGTGATTTTACCAAATACTTTGTATAAATCAGAAATAGTTTCATTCACAAGGAGAAAGAAATGACTTGTTGGTCTACTATGACGTCACATAATTAGCATATTGGAAATAGAAACCTAACTCACACGCAACACTCAAATCAAGAAATATTTTACTATTCACCTATTCACTTGATGTAGAATCGATTTTAATGATACAAAATTTGAGCTTATAGGGACTTTAGGGGCACCTGGTCTCATATTTCTTGTGAATTGTTTGCAGATTTATATCATAAAATCATATTTGTTTCTTTATATTTTTCAGTTGTATCCATTGTGGCTGTGTCCCATGTACTTGCCCAGTGTTTGTGGTATGGTCCATCCCATAGGTGATAAGGGCCAAATGTACGTAGACATAGGAGGGTATGGTACACCAAAAGCAAAGGGATTTGTTGCCAAGAATAGCATGAGGAGGGTGGAGGCATTTGTGAAGAGCATGAATGGGTAAGCATGTCAGTACAATCTCAGTAGCCTGTACACAGACCTCCGTCGGCTTAACACAGGCTAAATCTCAGTCAATTTAGTTGAAAGATTAAGACCTCCCCTCCCCCTATTTCAATGATATTAAATATGGTCCACGTCAGTTAAATAGGCAACAGTGGTATTATTATTATTATTATTATTATATATTTTTTTTTGGGGGGGGGGAGTATTTAGATTATAGCTACATGTATAGGTTGCCATGTCTCATACAAATAACAATATAGCTGAAATTGTTTCCATGATTACCAATTCTGGTGCAGATAAGGCATAAGTAAAATATTATTGATAACAGTGGTTTGGTGGATCATCCAGAATGCAGTACTTTTAATGTAATTAATGATATTATAAATAACAGTTAATAAATCAATAAATTAATTTATAATTACTGTTGTTTGCATCTAAGCGTGAACATGCAAGACAAAAACGTGTTCTAATTGGGTATCAAAGGTAATGTCATTTGCCATCAACCTTTTGAAGTTTGAAGGCATGCTAGACAAACTTTCGTACTCAAAATAGTTACTGGTATTCTCTTCCCGTGTTGATAATTCTCCAACCAGCTCTACCACTTTATTTCTGTAGTCCCAGAATAAAGGCACACCTTGGTTTGAAGTTACAGCTGTATTTGTTTATCGTAAATATCCGCACATGTGGAGAATAACTTGATAGTTTAATTGAAGGGCTGTGTGCAAAAAGGGTGTAAGTGACTCTTGATCACATTCTAAATTCTCCTTCAATTTCTGTGTTTTCTAAGGGAGAATTTAGAACGTGATCAAGAATCACTTTTGCCCTTTTTTGCACACAGCCCTTCAATTGATACCCAGTTAGAACATAGTTTTGCCTTGCGTGTTCACACTTTGATGTAATAAATTGTTACTGATAATAATGAATTATATTTAATGATGCTATTAATGTTAATAACTATTTGAGAAATTGCACTCCTGAAAAAGTCTGTTTTATTTAGACTACCATTTAGGCTGTGTGCGACTACCATTTAGACAAAGTGCAAATCCCGTAGACTGACAGATTGTTTCAGTTTTCAGATGCTGTATGCAGACTCTTACATGACGAGGTCAGAGTTCCGTGCCATGTTTGATCACTCTCTCTATGACAAACTGAGGCAGGAATACAAGTGCATTGATGCATTCCCAGAGGTTTATGGCAAGGTTTCCCGAAGTGCAAGACACTGACATTAGGATCTTCAAATCTCATCTATATCCAAAATCTGTTATTTTTAATTGTGAAATTCATTAATAATTCATAAGGGTACTAGCCAATCCCATGTGCTGAATGACACCACATAATCGCCTCTGTATACCCCCATACAAACCCGATTAATAAAACATCAGGTTCTGAAAAGAGATAGACCCCATGGTCCGTTACAGCCCTAGTAGTATTCTGTATCAGGTACAGAATACTAGCTAAGCTAGTGAGAAGTCTCACAACCGATCACCCCTATCCCGGGACGGGTGAAATGGCAAAGTACATCTGCTCTCTTATTATGTACACACCATCTATTCCATGTGGGACCTGTTTTTCTGCACGCTACGCTCTGCTCTCTTATTGCAAACACACTTTGATGTGGGATATGTTTTTGAGAAACTAATTAATCCCACATTGATACCAAGGTGGGAGAAATCAAAGGTTAATTTTTTATGTTGTGCATATCAATGATTTTAGTTATCTATTCATTTCAAAAGATAAAATATTTGCATCCGATCTGTATGGGCTTCAATATTTGTAAATGCCCATACAGATCTCCCGCTCATTTTTTATCTACTTAAAAAAACATGAATAATTAATGAAGCAAAAACAAAGGAAATCAATGAGCGTGGAGGGACCTTTAAATGTGATGTAGATTTCATCCTAATTTACTTTAACTTGGATTTTCTCCAGACCTCTGAAATAGGTCGTATCGCCAAAATAACTGAATTACACCACTATACATCTGGACATTTTTAAGCTCTGCCCTCTGGTTTTAAATCTGATAAAACACCGCTGCTCGTTTTGTAAACTATACTTAATGAACATTATCATTTATCAAAGTCCTTTCAAATTATTTTTACTATACCTGCTCGCCTTGTGGCAAGTCTTACATTAATTTTGTTCTTTGGTGCAATAGCTACTAAAAAATGTTTCTTGGACTACTTGATGTTAAGTTTCTTTGATTTTCTGGTGCAGTATTTTTATAATTAGGTTATATTAGTTTTATATTCAGTTTTAAAAGGTTTTTATAAAATTTATGAACATCAAACATATTTAGTAATAATGGTATGGGATTTATTCACCTTGGGCAGAACCCTCAGTGAAGGGGGTAAATGTCACACCCCCTAACATCAGGCCAATATCCCTTACATATTATGTCTATCTTTCAGTGTAAAATATACAAAATAGGAAAATAGCTTAGAAAAATATTCCCATCTGCCATTCATCTCTGTTCCAAAGCATCTGTGTAATAGGCCTTTAACAGGAAACAATCACATGCTGATATATCACTTCAATAACCAATAAATGGGCGTTTTACAGGAATGTAATCACGTGGTTGTACTGCTGCAAAATAATCTTAATTCATATTATTTAAAGGTACTTGTACATGTACAAGATTGGTCATGTTATTAGCAAAATTTGTTTGTAAATGCTATTTCCACCTCCAGTCGATCTTTCTAAAACAGAGTTTTTAAAGATGGCTTGCCACCCAGCATCCATGGCAATGCCTTTCCCATGGGGATCACAATCTCAATTCATTTGTTAATGATATATTATATCAGCACGAGACTGCATGTTTCCTGCAAAAGGCCTATCGTGGTTGTCATCCCACAGGTAAGGCAGTTTTAGAAAGATCGATAATCGATTGGAGGTGGAAAATTACGAACAGATTTTGCTTTAAAACACCACCAATCTTAAATAAATGAAGTTAGATATTGTTTGCCCTGCAGACTGTGTAGTTACCACGTGATTATAAAAGCCCATTAGCAGCTTTCTTTCAACAGTCAGGACAATACAGCAGTAAATTTCAGATCAAGACAGGTTGTAATAAATTGTTGGTTTCTTTATTAAATATTTGCTTCAATTTACAGTAACAGACCAATGGGAACTGAATAACTGACTTGTACCCTCACTAGGTATTCCCAAACAAGTTTATTGAAGATGAAGCAGATGTTCTACACTTTCGTTGACAACTGCTTCCAAAGTAGAAGTCAACAAAACAGCAAACTAGCTTAAATTTCTGATCATTTGGACAGAGGAAACACATATGATAGAGAAACTGGGAACTAGTTTCTTTAGAAGCCTGACCCTAACCATTTGACCACAAGAGAATTAGCTGATTGCAGTAGTTTTTTTGTGTGCCACATTTATATCAACTTGTCATTAGCATGTTCGTAAAAAATAATATTCTATTATAGTATAACCATAATGTATACTACAATGTCAGGTATAACTATAATAGTGGTACAACGACAATCAAAGTGCTTGGGGTGTGGTTCCCCATGGATTTAAATGGTACACTACTTCCCAGCACAAAGTATCTTTAATTTGCTTTGATTAAGTGATGCACAAGAGGTACTGAATATATATATGTATATATATATGGTAATTTTCTATTGTGATTCTTCTGCTCAACACATCAGTAAACCTCCTATTCTGATTCATGACTGGTTTCAGTTTGTCTCCTTATCACTCAACAAACAGACTGTGCCACAATGCATGCTGCATGCATTCTTTCTTTGGGCACATTATTTTGGGACACATTCCAAGTATTCAGGAAAAGGAATACACCATAAAACCAATGTTGTTTACATTAGCAAACACACAAAGTAATTCCCAAGGTACGTCCTAAAAGTAGCAACTACATTTGTACTTTCCACATTTCAGGGGATGGATATCTGCAGGATTTAGAGGTATTCTAATTTAGGAATAGCTGGACCGTTGTTCTCACAATTCTTTGTACTAGCATTGTGCTTGTATCCCCGATGCTTGACCACATATTTCAGTCTAATATTAAAGGGGCTATACACAACTTTCATAATGGCCACTTCCTAATTTGCATAATCTGGAAGATCAATCTGAAGAGGAAACCAATGCTACCACATGAAAGATCACAATAAAACTGTACGTGTAATTGACCTATATCATTATGACGTCAAATCAAAACAATCTATTGTTTAAACGCTAAGGATCACGGTCGTGGGAGGGGGACAAAACAACAGCTATGCAAATGCATTTTGTAGAATGTAGAATAGCGGTAACAGCCACCAAATACGGTAATATTGTGGGATAAACATTGATACAGCTGATATCTGGAAACCAGACAATTCGAAGTTAAATTTTCCTCAGCAGAGCAGATTTAGTTCAAAATTCTATTGTTCAAGTCGATTCTGTCCCCCTCATAAACAAGCTGTGACGTCATAATGATATAGGTTAATTGTTTTGAGTTTTAGAGCCATTTGAACTATGTCAGAGCTTTCTAATGCAGAAAAAACAAAAACAATGCTAGAAAGGCCTAGAGTGTTTTTTCTCATACAAACCTCTCAAATGGCTGACAGTACGTTCATTGCTTTTTAAGCTGCAGCACTCAACTTTTGCAACTTCACTAATGTCAACACACTCTTTCGCATGGCTATGTTGATGTTTTCTATACATGTGGATAAACTAACAAAATGGGAAATCACATTAAGAAAGTCGTGTATATGTCACCAGTATTTGTTCTGATTTTTGATCAAAACTATAGTAAGCACTGGTAGTTAGCCAGTGCACACATTCTCAATTCATTGGAGTTTGTTCAATAATTTGTATCTCAAGTCGAAAGAGAGAAAAATAAATATTATGTACTGGTTTAGGGTTGGTCCATATAAAGAAAAAATATGCTTTCGGTCTTGATAGTACTGACCACGGCCTGCAGCCTTGAACAGCACATTTCAAGACCTTGAATAGACACAGTTTTTCTCTATAAGTATCGACCCTAAGCCAGCAAATAACATTTATTTACTAATAATTATATCTAGTTCTTATTTTGCTAAAAATACTCCTTGAACACTAGAAAAAACAAAGCATGTTAATTTTTGAAGGGAGATGAACTTTTCTTTGATATTGGCTTTGTTTTACTCTACCAGCTTAAAACTTGAAAACATAATTATTGGCCCAAATGTAATCGTGATTCATTTCCATCATTTTCCCTTCAATTAGCACAATAAGCTTTCCTGTATTTTCAATTCATTTATGAAGGAACTGGTCATCATTTTAAAGTTTCTATTAATTTGAATGTGTTTTTCACAGTGATACTAAAACTAGCTGGCATAGCCCCTTTAACATCCCATCTTTTTCACATTTCATTCTAATAGGCAAATCTTTGTTTAACTTTTTTCCTCATTAGCATACATCAAACTTCAAGTGACATACAAACAAACAAACAAACAGAGCCCATAAATCGAAAGAGATTGTTACACTTGATAATCACCAAAAATTTTGAGAGTGATATGATAAATATATTTTGAGGAATGAGCATTTAAAAATCTCAAAATCTACAAAGAATGTAGTCAGCAACTCTTGCCCCCAGCCCATTTTACTGTTTTGAAAAGTCAATATCTCCGTAAATATTTAACATATCAATCTCAGATTTTCGGTGATTACTAAGTTTACAATTATTTTTCAACTGATGTAGTCCGTTTGCTTGTAGCTTGAAGTTTAATTTATGATAATGAGGCAAAAATGTAAAGAATGACATCAGCAAGGATTCGCCTAAAGTAAAAGCCACAATGCACAGTTCCAAATCCAAACAACGCTGTTTCCTCCAACTGGTCACAAAAACATCTACCATGTTACAGTACTTTGGTTTTCTAAGTAGATGTTTGTCAAGAACACTTGACAGAGAGAATGTAAACTCAAGCTTTGCTCAAGTCAGTAACAAATACACCGAACAGCTGAGCCAAAAATGATTTATAATTGTACTCTTTCCCAAGCCAAGAACAAAACAATCAAATTATGCCACTTACGTGTACCATTAGTCTAGTAAATAACTTGCCTTGGAACAGTCTACAAGTAGAATTAGTGTGTCTTATTCATTCATACTTGGTGCATTAATTTGCATAATGGTCTTCACAAAAATAAAACCATGCTGTTCACTGAAGTGTTCCATAAGCAACAGATTGTTTAAGCGCCTAGAGTACGCTGGGTAATCTAGCTGTACAAGTCATCATCACCATCATCATACAGGGCACCAGAAGTATCAGCACTCCCAGTACCTCCTGTACCTCCTTGTGAGCCACCACTGCTTTGATTAGGGAACCTGGTTAAAATAGTAATGTTTTTTAAAGCCTTGGTTCCATTACTGTACTAGTCTAATTCATGAAAATATCAGCAGATTAAGGCCTGGTTTTCATGAGTAACAGAAGCAGCAGCAGCATAATGAATGTTATGTACAAATGAAAACCAAGAAAGTGTGACATGAGCACAAGTGAAAGCTTAATGGAAGCAGAAGGAATGAAAGATTTCCTTCTAACACTCCTACTTCCATTGCTTATTATGTTCCAGGAAAAACAAGGTAAACGTGAGCATTAGCCAATCAGAATATTCATTCTAAGGCCCTCCACTTCTGAAATAGGCTTGTGCTTATGCTTCCATTCTGAGGCCAGTTATTCAATAAAGCTTCATATTCACTTGTAAAAGCCATTGTTACCGGTAAATACAAGTGTAAAAGTTTTATTGAATTGGCCCTTGTTCATAACCCTACAGGGGGGGGGACTCTGATACCAAAATGATGGGGTGCTTGGCAGTCATAATGATTTGGACTCCTAAAAAGGTACACAAATATAAACCGTATAAAGCGATTCCTCGTGTGTTGTAAAAGAACCTTAAAATAAAGAATTATAAACCCCTAAAAGGTACATGTACGACTTGAGTTGCATAAGAGTTGCACAACTAACTCATGCAAACAGGACCCCATATACATGTAAGGTATGGCAACGAGAATTTTTACCCCAAAAAGGAGTGCAGAGCACCCTGTCATTTCAATATAGGAGTCACCCCCAGGAACATAACTTCCTTATGTTTATGCTTCTGTCGCTAGTGAAAACTGGCTGAATTGGACATCAAACAAGATGTGGTTGTAAAGCATTGACACTTTTCTAGTGATTTCAAATAACCTTTTTTAACTCGTGGATGGATATTGCAATAGCAATCCACAAGTTATTGTTTTGGGCAAAATCTTGTCACCCGCTCGCTCACTCCATAAGGTGTTAACAAATCGATAATATCAATTTTCTCATCTGATTCCACATTATTCAATCAATATTCCCCAAGTTTTTAGTTACCACTTCTACATCCATTGGAATGTACATGTATATTGGTCACTATATGATGTTTAGAGAGTTTTTATCACCAACTACGCCATTTTACACTGCATTTCACTCTACCAGGATAAACCCTTTATTCCAAGCTACAATCCCAAATAAAGCATGAAAACAATAAAATCAACATTGGTAGATTTTTTAACATGAAATTGTCTTTTTTAACTTAAAAGTTTTATTTAATCTATTATTTTACATACATGTATTAATATTTTAGATATGATTGCATTATAACAAAGCTATTGTGATGGCAAGAGCCTTTCTTAATTTATTTACCTCTTGACCTCTTCCAAGGCCAATTATCAAAATGGAGGAAGAAATATTCAGACTTGTTTCAATTGCACCAAGACTTTAAATTGATGACTGGATGAGTTTAATACTTTGTTTAACAGACACCATCACATCTACGTACCTGAAATTTCCACCAAATCCTCTGCTCTGCTGAAGTGTCTGTGCAAACATTTCATACTTCCTAATGTCGTTATCGCTGACAGAGCGGCGTGCAAATTTCATTGCCTCCTCAAAATGGTCTTTTCTGATTTCGGGAACTGGGTCCTCATCTTCTATCTCCTGAAAAGCAAACAGCATGATCAAAAGGTTAATAAACATTAACATTTTAGGAAAGGCCTCTGAAAACTCAGCTTTTCAGTGCTTTAAACTGACTTTTTATGAACTAGTTTCATGGGCTAGCTAGTGACTGACAAAATCTAATAGCCCAAAGGCTATTAATGCCATTTACTAGCCCAACTCAGTTGTTTGGTCTAGCTAGTTTCAAGCACTGAAGTTCTGTCTTGAATTCAGTTGATAATATTAAGTGACTACTGATAACATTCTAAATTCTCCTTTATAATATTTTATTCTTTGTTTACTAAGAGTGAATTTGGAACTTGATCACAAGTCACTTACATGGTTAAGTAATCTACAGTAAACAGTAAAAATCTCAAACCTTGGCACACAAAATGTTTTTAATCAAGACAGGATGCAGTTAACAATTTGAGAACACACAATTTAAAAAGGAATTGTTCTGATTAACATCAATACTTTGTTAAGTAATGATTTGTCTAAGAACTGGAGCACTTGACGGCAGTGGAATGTAATTGGTGATAATTTTCTACTCTTTCTCGTAATTTCATTGGTTGATACTCATAAAAAAATATGTTCAATAGAAAACCAACAAGACTGTAGTTATAGACGGGCCTGTTTTAATTTAGTTTTGATCAAACTATTTAATTATCTTATTTTTAAAGAAAATTGTATTTGAGGAAAGTTCTCAAATTTGACATTGAAAGATCTTTTGTATCCCCCCTTTCTGTTTGGCTGGATGGTGTTTTCTTTCAGTTTTGACTGTAAAGATGACCAACAAAACAGCTTACTTTATTTGCTGCTTCCCATTTGACTGTGAAACATCTCTGACAGCACTTAATTAAGGCACATTCAATCAAACTTGCATGTGAGAATAATACTCATTACCACACTTAGGCAAATCATTATTTTAATTAATGTTTAAAGTCTGACTTACCATGTCTAAGTCTGGGTTCTCTGCTCTCTGCCTCTCTCTGCTGATTTCTATTTCAATACATTCCCTAATAGCCAGCTTGCATGCCTACATGTAACAAATATGATGACACCAAGATTGGACATCGTTATAATATTATTATTACACAACTGCTACCACATGAAATCATGGCAAGGCCCATTTCAAACGCCAAACTTTTCATGTATCAAATCCTGTGCCAACGAGCTCAATGTTATCGTTTATCACACGCTCATACATGTATATTTCCCAAAATATTCAGCCCAAAGAAATAAGTATGTGAAGCCTAAAAATAAAAATTCCTGAATTTGGGATTTCCTTGACCAAAACCTAAATTCCCTGAACTTGAAATAGTTTTGTTTTCCCTGACCATGGGCCGTTAGCATTGAATTTGGTGCAAGCCATCTGAAACGAGCCTGAGAATTTCAGTGAACTTCTTTACCCTCTGGCAGATCTCTGTCAAGTCAGCACCGCTGAAGCCATGGGTTACTTTTGCCACATAATCTAAATCAACATCCTGTGGGGGAAAAAAGGTGGCGTTATTATGTATTGTTTCTAAGTTGCTTTGATATCAAGGTTGGTACTTGAAAGGACAGCAGGCTGTTGTACCATTGAACAATCCCCTTCTCTTCATGACTAGCAAAACAGGTTCTTTAACTCTTTCACTGCTATTGTCGAGTAAACTCAACATCCGGTTGCATGTTTCCCAGTGCAGAAAAAAAGTCCCAGAAAAAAATTAAAATTAGCATATTTTAGGCAACCATGTGATCAATCATGTGCCTAATTAGCAGAAATTATGCATAACGAGATTCAGAATTATATTTTGTACATATCTGGAAGATTTCATGTCAGTACCCTTAATTGAACTTGAGAAATTAAAGAAATTGTTGTGGTGGTCAGAAAAGTGATTTAAAACGAAATCTTGAGTTAACATCCACTCTTTATGAAGTCAGAGAAAGCATTGGAAGCTAAGCCAACAGCTCTTACGTCCATGCCCAAGGACACGGATGGGGCTGGATTTGAAGTTAACCACAACCTCCTGCATTCACATAATCAATCACTTGATAAGACATGGCTGCATTGATAAAAGAAGATGCCATGTATGCTTACTTTTTGAAAAGGTATAAGTCTACCTTATTGTGTCACACACTATTGTTCCTCTTCAAAGAGAGCTTTCAATCAAACAACATTTTAAGAGAGGGCATAAATGTTACTTACCTTGGCAATCGGTGATTTCCTAAGGTTGGCTTTGAGAATTGAAATACGGGACTGCAAAATGGAATAAAGCCATTAGCCAACATGAATGTCGCTTTTAAGTAAACTATATAGAAACAACAAAATAATATATAGCACATCTATGTGTATTTAAATATATATACTATATTATGGTATATTAAAAACATGTATGTTCTGACTTGATGCCGACATGTGCATGGCAGGACTTGAATTAACCATTCAGGGTAGCAGACAAAACAAATTATACTTTGACAACCAGAACTAAACACATTGCAAAACAAAAATCAAGCATTCCAAAGTACGCATTCAAATTTTGTTCATTCAAAAGACTTTGACTTCAGAACTAGTCAACCAAATTCGCCTTTTACTGGATCAACGCTCGACCAAGTCAAAATGCTATTGTCTTGTACTCGACACTGATTGGAATTCTTTGTTTTCATTCTGCAACGTGCTGGGTTCTTGTTGTCTAAGTTGCCATGGTTACAGTAGTTGCACAGTAATGTAAGTTTCTTACTGCATCGTCAGGTAGTGGAATATAAATCAACTGATCCAGACGTCCTGGTCGCAAGATAGCAGGATCAATTATGTCAGGCCTGTTGGTTGCACCAATAATAAATACATTCTTCTTAACATTCATGCCATCCATCTCTGTCAAAATCTGGTTAATGACACGGTCAGCTGCTCCACCTAAAAATAGAACACAATGAACAAAAAAATGTCTATCATGTACACAGAATGAAGGATGAAAACTCTGTGTATGAAAATCATGCAACCCAAGCTTGGCACCCTGGAGTAATAGCCCAATTTTAGCTTGTACATTTGTTGTCCCAATTAAGATTATGTGACAACTCTCCAGGGGATTCAGTGTTTTGTTTTCCAATTAGAGAAAGATTACTCAAGAGAATAGTCAGGTGACTTGAATTGGAATAACAAATGTGCAAGCTAAAATCAATCAATTCGACAGTTTAGAATTGCTTCAATCCAATCAATATCGTTTGATATACATGTATATTCTCAAACCCATGATGTATACAATTAATGTAAAGTTTACAAAGAAAATCACAAGTGTGAAAGAGTCTTGATATCATGATCAAACACTTGTATAAATTATACAACCTTTCTTCTTCATTTTCTCTTAAATGGCATGATGTTCGTTTGAGTGTTTGATCATGTGATCAAAACACCTCAAACTGACTTTTACAAACTCTGCTGCACATCATTTTTCAACTTCAGTTTTCAGTGTTTTGATCTTGTGATGACACTGTCTTGTACAAATGTTTGATAAAAAAAATTATTACTTAAAATAATGGGCTATTTTTTAAACAAAACTACAAAATAACTGCCTGCATGAGATAGAAGAAAAATACCATGTGTGAATGTCCTGATATATTTGTCAAACTTTTCGATAGAGGATTGCAAAGATCAAAGTGGATTACAAAAGCTTAAGCTATAAATCCTAGAAACTTGATTTCAGTTGGAATCGTTGCCCCCTTCATCACCATTTTCTCAGTTTATTAATATTTTGTCTTTCTCTCATGAGAAAGTTAATCATTTGAGGGTTGAGACCGGGGGATGACTATACAGGGATGACCCGTTGGACAGGGTACTGTTTTTTGAATTTCTGTTCATGGACAGGGTATCCATTTTCACATTGACAGATCTTGAACAGGGTATGGTATTTATCTAGTGCCAGGGGTTGAGAACATTCTTGACAAACTTAAAGTTGTTATGTGGGACTGACCTCCATCTCCAACATTACCACCTCTGGACTTGGCAATAGAATCCAACTCATCAAAGAACAGCACACATGGGGCTGCACTACGTGCCTGCAGAATGAAGAGTAGTATTTGTTAAAGGCCTCAACAGGAATAAACCATAACTCCATAAAACATCAGTAACTGACAGGGCTTTCACATGTTCTCGGATAAGGATGATAAATCGTAGGCCCTAAGAAACACCTAAAGAGCGGTTTTAAGCCTGTTGAGGTTCTCTGTCCATCTTTAAGCGGTAATACAGAACAAAAAGGTTAGTTTGGAGAAAGCGGCCATGAGTCAAAAGTAAAGCATCTGAATTTTTGTGAGCTGGTTTCTAATGAAACCACTGCACAGATTGATGCCACTAGCTAGCCCGGTATATGCCACAACTCGGGACAAAAAAAAAACCTTTCCTGTATCGATGTTGGGTCATACAATGTATGCCACAGCCAGGGTAAAAAATACCCCCTTCCCCTATCAAAGTTGTGTCATATGCCACAGCTAGGGGGAAAAGCATCTCCTTCCTTTATCAATGTTGGGTCATATGCCACAGCTAGGGGGAAAAACACCACTTTCCCATATCAGTGTTGGGTCATATGCCACAGCTAGGGGTATTGGCAAAATAAAACCTTCCCGTATCAATGTTGGGTGCAAAGTCAGACATTGATTCTACTCTAATGCCATGCATGAATAAACATTAATGGCATTTCTGTCAATCATGCATTTTGGCCAACAGCAATACGTGGCCTTCCGAGGCCGAGTGTTATCAAAATAACCAGGGGTTCCAGGCAGGCTCTCTGAATATCTACATTCATGTAGGTCAGGAAGCTACATATAATGTGTATTTTCAACTTCGAAATGTATTACATACTGTAAACCTCTACTCCTAATGGTTAACCTATTACTACAGTTATTCCTTACTGCCCATTTCTCAAGACCCCTGGTATGCACCAGCAGTTTTTACCTTGTCAAAGACATCCCTGACATTAGCTTCTGATTCACCAAACCACATGGTCAGGAGTTCAGGACCCTTGATGGAGATAAAGTTAGCCTGGCACTCGTTAGCAATGGCCTTGGCAAGCAGTGTCTTACCACATCCAGGGGGGCCATAAAAGAGCACACCCTTAGATGGCGTCATACCAAACTTAAGGAACTTGTCAGGGTGCTCTACTGGGTATTGTACCAATTCTTGGAGCTCTCGTTTGACACCTTCCAAACCTCCAATGTCATCCCAAGTAGTCGTTGGCACCTCCACAACTGTTTCTCTTAGGGCGGATGGGTTAGATACACCCATGGCATACTGTGTAGATAGAAGAAATAAAGATTGTTAAAAAATCGTAATGATTCCAAATTCAGTCCATAAGGGAAGATGCAGATTTAGAGTATGCATGATATAATTATACCAGTATCAGGGTTCGCATTTTGGCATGAGATCGTGAGAATTTGCACATTAATTTCGAAATATCCCCCCGAATTAGCCTGAATTTCAGCAGTCTCCTCCGTTTCGTTCCTCCCGAGAGAGACATCTGAATCCAATAGCCGATAATGGCAACCAGTGACATCAAGGCGGATTAACTATTTAATTTATGCAAATAAAACTGTCACGGTGGTAGCTAGTAAGTGAATTTGTGGGTCACAAAAACAAAAACAAGTACAGTTGATCTTTGTCTTTCCATTGATCTTTGTCTCACGATCTGCCGTTCGAATCGACACAGCTACGAGATATTACCTATGTAAATGATGCAACAGAAAAGTAAAAAAACAAAGGATAATGGAGAATTTTCGAAGAAATACGAAGACTCTTTTATGGGAAAGACCAGTTCCTTGAAGAGAGTAGCGACATTATTTACCACTGCAAGTGTGAACAAATAATCGATTATCAACAACCCCGCGGCCGCGACAGGATAAAATGTACATGTTTACAGGACAGTCGACTGGTTATTGTGCAGGACACTTTCAATCCATTTCCAGATGTTTTCCTTACGAATTCAAGGTCTTTGCCAAAGACAATCACTCCACTGAAACTCAACGATCAGCAATTGCGAGTCCAAAGTGAATACTGCCTTCTTCTTGGATGAGTTAATTGTGATAATTATGCGAAATTATAGAATATGAACCAATCAAAGATCACTACCACGTTTTCTGGTAGTGACGTCACTGGATAGCATTATTGGATTTAGACGTCTCTCTTGGGAGGAACGAACTGGAGATGGCTGAAATTCAGACAACCCCCGAATTTCATAGGTGGGGCAAGTCTCCCCGTTTTCTCACTTCGTCTACCCCTTCTATTATCAAAACGAAAACTTTCCAATCTTAATTTAATTACTTGTGTGTGCATTTTTTCTGGTCGCCATTTTGGATTTTCCTCTCTACTTTTGACACTGGACAGTAGTGGTTAGAAGGGGATCAATTTCTTTTATGAAGCACATGGTTAATAGCAAAGCCCTGTGGCCATTAGCCCTGTGGAAACACACAACATTGATGGTTAATTGAAGGGATGCAAAAAAGCTCTCCTCTCCCCCTCAAAATGGAATTCTACCCCATTTTTAGGAAAAGGGGGAGACATGCTCCCCTGAATCTTAAAGTGAAAAACAAGCACTGGGTATAATTATTGTACATACCCTGAAGTTGTCCATGGACACAGCCAGCGAGTCCAACACCTCAGCATCAATGGTCTCATCTTCAAGGTCAATGAGGTCCATCTTCTCACGAATCTAAGAATACCAGCAAATTTACCAAATTAACAACTACTCAAGCCATGACCAGAAAAAAATGTCTAATAACAACCAACCTACTAAAGCCATCACAAACAAAAACTTAATATGTAATGTTAACCTACCTGTTGCAGAGCAGCTTCTGAGCACAGAGATGCAACATCTGAACCAACATATCCATGCGTTTCAGCAGCTATCTGTTAAAGAAAGAAACACATTATTAGACAAGTATAAAATTACACTGTTTAAAGTACAAGCAGGGTTCCAGCCAACCAAATTTATGATTCAATGGATTACAAATTCCTACTGGGCGGTGGGCAACCTGAATTTTCATGAGACTTAGTATCCAAAAAAGATTTGTAAGAACTACATTTTTCTTTGGTATTTCACTGTTGTACACAGCCACCAACTCATGTCCAAGCAAGTCTCCTGTGCTTTTTTGCAGCAGTATATGTTTTGTTTGTTTGTTTAGTACAGAACAGGGGCAAGGGCAACCTAAATGTGTTGTTGGGCAATTAAACCATGTTCTGTGATGTGGTTGCCCCTGGGACAAGCAGACACAAACATTAATTTCGAACGTCCCTGACAAGAGATTAATTAACATGTATACGTCCAATAGAAACACAAAATAACTGAGTTCAATTTCTGAGGAGTAGTACACGTAAGTTGATTGTACAAACCTGTTCCAAGTCTACGTCATCTGATAACTTCATATTCTTGGTATGGATTCTGAGGATCTCAAGACGGCCTGTGGGATCTGGGATACCAATGTCAACCTCACGATCAAATCGACCTAGAATATGTAACAAAGCAAGTGAAGAAGTAGCTGTTAGTAGTATTGTGAATGCAGTTGAACCTATCGTAAGTGACTACCCTTAATGTGAGATGAAAGTGAACACTTAGGAGAGGTGGGCCCTTACAATGTATGAGAGACAGGGCTAAAAATAATGGCTGGTCAGTCGCCGGTCAAGATCAGTATTTGGTTGAAACTGTAGTAACATTGACTGGTCAAAATGACCGGCAAGGGAAAGATTTGACCGGACAAGTTCCAATTCTGGCCGGACATTGTCCGATGACCGGCCGTTATTTTTAGCCCTGGAGAGATGGTCTAAACTTGTGAAATAGTGAAAACAAAGTTACAACCCAGTGCATAATGGTTTGACTCAGTCACTAGAGACCATACAGGATAATAACTGGACAAATAATCAAACCTATAATTATAATAATCAGCTAAAATTGCTCAATTCGGCTTAAACTGTGGATGAACTCGAGGCAACCTTTCTGGTGGTCGCTCAGCAAAGGTAAAAACAAAAGAAAACGTGTAGTCATAACACCTAATGCTGGTTGCAGTTGCGTTATATGATAGTGGTTGCTTATGATCATGAGAACTTCAAAAATAATGTTGTACTAATTATGGTCTCTTGCACATTTATGAAAAAGTTTCACTGTGCTCCATTTATTAAGGGTACCGTATACCTTCGCGGGTGTCTCTCGCAAATAAAATCGCACTCATCATTTTAAAGAAAAGTATAGAAACCTATATATCACTGGAAAGATTATATAATGTAGAATGCGCTGAAATGTTTTTTTTTTTTTGCACAAATATTACATTTTCAGGAAATGCCAAGGCAACAAACGCAAAAAAGAAGAGTCTCACAGAAGTGAATTTATGTGCCTCCACATTCGCACATACGAACGATTCAGCTGCATAACGTCAATCAGCACATGATGGCCTGTCAAAGTGTGTGAGCGTTTTTTTATATATTTTACTTTGTTCAAATGCAATTCATCTTCAAAGTTTCAATCGAAATAGTTTCTGTGTTTCATCACGGCAAGTACTCTTATAAGAAAAATAATCAAGATATCGCTAAACGCTCACACACTATGGTTCATATGTAGCTCCTCTAACACTAGGCCAAGTTTCATCAAGATCTGACAAGTCTTCATACCCTATACACAACTTTCATAATGGCCGCCTCCTAATTTGCATATGTGATTTCCCGTTTCGGTAGTTTATCCACATGTATAGAAAATATAAACATTGCCATGTGAAAGAGCATGTTGACATTAGTGAACTTGTGAAAGTTGAGTGCTGTAGCTTATAAAGCAATGAAGTTACATCCAGTTGAAATTAGAGAGATTTGTATGAGAAAAACAACGGAGGCCTTTATAGCCTCACTTTCATATTTTTATCATTGAATTACAAATGCTTATAGCTCAACAGCAATTTTCCACATTGCTCCAAAACTCAAAACAATTACTAGTTATAATGTGATCTTTCATGTGGTAGCATTGGTTTCCCCCTACAGATTTATCTTCCAAATTATGCAAATTAGGAGCTGGCCGGACGCGGCCATTATGAAAGTCGTGTATCAATTCATCCAAAGACAGTGAATACGCATAAAAATATATTGGCGTTTTTGGCTTCTGAAGGTTAGGAAACATCACACATCATCAAAGCAAACATCAACACTTAAACCAACTAGCCAATTATATGTAAGGATCCCTGGAGCTTATGAATCAAGTACAGAAATTCGTGGGAAATTAGTACGTGGCTCAAATTGCACAAGAAACATACATACTAGTGTCGTGTCACAAAAATTCAAAAGAAGCTTTCTCAATGGTCTTTGTGTGCGCTGACCAGGGTGCTTTATTTACAGGATGAGGGAGATTCAGTATGCTGAAAAACTTTTCAGCTGCTGAGAAGCCACGGCCAATAAGCCTGAATGCCAGAACAGATGCCCTGTTGATGTTGTAGAAACGATCTTCTTTCGGAGTTGCGAAGAACGGGCCAGGGATCAATGACTGGTGTGCCGAGCAGCCAGGGTTCTTGCATTTTAGGATCCATTCCATACCCAATCTGTTTCTTGAAACCTTGGTGATGTTGATTCCTTCAGTTCCTCAAAATCGACAGGCTGAACTTCGCTCAAGTTCACAATTTAGAACTCCTGGATTGACCACGGCCCAGGTTGGAAACTGCGAGTCACCCAAGACATTAGAATCTGAGTCGGATGCGGACTCGCTGCTACTCTCTGAATCTTCCGTCTCTTTTCTTGTACCTGGCAAAAGTTTAAATCTACTAGCTGAGCAGCTTACCGTCGGAGTTGTAACAATACTAATAGAACTCGAAGTGGAAGTCGTCGAACATGAAGGCTGTTTGAACCACAAGCCTTTGTCGCTTTCCGCAAGCATTACTTTCTTCTCCGTATTGAAACTTTGCTCCTTCTCGAGCTCATTCTCTTGAATCTTCTTGGGGCCTGTCTTCTTTTTTTACCTTTTATCCAAGGATTATTCTTTTCTCTTCTGAACATATCCACGATCGATATACCGGTAAATTAAACGCTATAAAATCACTGAACTCACGAGTCATGGCTCACTGCGAGTCTGAAACTTCCGGATGTAGTTTCCCGCAAAAATTCAGCTGGGTGCCTGTGGCACGTAATGGGATCAGAGAGATTTATCACGTCTAAGCGATTTATTTACTTTCCTTCAAATTACGTTTTTGTAATATCTCGCAAACTTTTGCATGTTTAAAAAAATATTTTTCAGGAACAATGAAGATCAATCCATCAGTTTCAAAAGAATTACAATTTTTTTTTTTAAAGAAACATGCTGCGAAGGTATACAGTAACCTTAACCACACATACCTAAACCTACACATCGTTGGAATGCTTAATGTACCGTAGTTGGCTACAAGACTGCAGCATGTTTTGGGGATTTCTATTTTTAAAAAAATTCTAGCTCTCCTGATTCCACAACTTAGCATTCCAATGATTACTCAAGAAGCTGAAGTGCCACAGAAATTTGAAGATTTGATTTCATTTTCACGTAAGGACAACTGGAAGGGTCTGTACTCTAAAAATGTATCTGGGTTTGTCAATAATATTCCACATACTTTTAAAGTTACCTAATTATTTTGTAGTGTTTTCAGCCACGAAAAGAGAAATGAGTTCCTTATCCGAAAGACTATGTTGGTATCCCTGTGGATACATTCCATCTAATATTATGGACAGTGTAGTTTTGGTGGGAACTTGAGTATATAAGGATATGTCAGTTGTAGTTAAATGTATTTGTGGTCCTGACTGCAACAGTTAATGACGTTTCTTTCCACCATTATATTTATGTCAGTTTTTGCCAACCATTTTACAGAGTTGTGGTAGTTTTCACTTTCACCTCCCAGAAGTCAGTACTCATGCATTGGGCTGGGAAATATGTTTCCACTAAGTTTTTACCATATATACTGTGGAATATTTTGTGTTTCTTTGTATCCGGCAGTGTAGTTGCATCTTATGTTACATAAAGTGTGTAGATTGATGTACAGCATAAGTATAAAAATTGTGTGTGTGGTTAACTGTCAGGACCACCTCACACATGTGTGTCTGTTATCAGTTAAATGAAGAGTATGAATTTTACAATTCCCCAACACAAATTTTATTACCAGGATATTAATGTATGACTTACAATTTGGATGCATAATTAGATGTGTACAGCTTTAGCTTTTTGAAGTTCTTTCTGTAGCTCAAAAAACTTTGCCGAGAAAAAAATGATTGAATGTCTAGCCCTCCTCCTCAACACTTTCTCCAGTAGCTGACCAATCAAATTAGATCAGATTTTCTTTGATGCCACATCTTTTCACCAAGCATTGAATTTCAACTGTGAACTGATACAATCATGGTGAGAAAGAATTTGCCAAGTAATTACAAAAGGGAGGAAAAGGAACCTCTGCTAGCAGGGAAAGAAAGGAATTGAAAAGTGTATCAACTTCAGGAATAGTCATTCAAGAGTCTAAGCATCATCACAAAATTCACGAAGTGCGACCACTTCAAAGTAAAGCCTGAGGTAGCAAAACCAAATGCCTCAACAGATTGCATATTTCATCTTGTTTATTTTATGTTTTCTCAAAACTGTTCAGCCATGTGTCTCTCGGGAGTTTGGTGTCCACTTAGTATTTTCTCTGAATCATCTTTGCATTCCCAACTAAGTCTGCATCATTGTGTCCAGTCCAAGTCAGACTTCAATTCATTACACTCAAGGCATTTTATTCTATTTTGCTTCATAGCTTCATCTTCATCTAGAACCAATGTTCTTACAAGGAGAAATTACTATGTACATGTACATGTATGAGGCTCTGCAAGTTTTGGCAAAAATCTGAAAATCTCTGTATTCTGGGGTTTTGATTTGAATTGATTCTCAAATCTCCTTTTCCTGGAATATTTTCAAGTGACATCCTCAAAATTAATGACAAAGGAAGCTACATGTATATATTTGAAAGTTTAGAAGAAAAGCCCATAAAAAAATCAATATTGGAGCTGATAAAAATTTTGAAAGATTTAAATTTAGTGTCCTAGTTTTGCATGCAGGCATTTGTTATGGCCGAAAAACTCGCTGTCACTCTGTCAATCAAAGCTTGCAAATTTACTCCCAGTAAAATTGATGAATCATTTTTTTCCGGGGGGATTATTTCTTTTTTTTGTATTGGGAAGAATTGATCAAAATAATTCTACATTACAAGCTAAAAAATTTGACCAAATTTCTGCTTCAGCCAATCTGAAGGTCTACGGTAACCTTAAAGGAGACCTGAACACTTAAAAATCATCCCAACGGCTATACAAAGATGTATTCAAAACTTTTCAAAACTTTTCAAATTCGAAAAATAACCGATTCTCAGCTGATAAAGCTAGTTTGTGTGATGGTTCAATTCAGTGCTAATTTCCCCATTTTAAAAGGAAATGCAATGGTCCACAATTAGGAGCCTGGCCCACCAGTCTGGCTTTTCAATGCTGGGGAAGCATGGCAAAACTAATTTAATCCCTGTTCCCATTGTCTCAAATTACAAGACTTGAGCCATCTGAACATAGCAGAGGTTGTGAGGAAGGTTTTCTGATTTTCTCTTCATAGACACGCAACACAGAAATAAAATATCACAACTTATTTCTTTCCAATACATCTTGTATAGTCATCAGGTTGATTTTAGGTTTCAGTTTCCCATTAAGAGAGGTGGTCTCTTAATAATGAGGTTCCACGAAGAAGTGATAATCAATAGGTCACTTCCAGTTAAACAGGCTAGCAGGAGAAAATGCTGTTTTGCCGTTTTAGGGAAAAAGGTTGAGAAGTGGCATTTTTGAAAATACCAGCCTTATATTTTGGCTACTTTTGAATAAAGAAATTTAAGAAAAATGCAGACTTTTTCAATGAAAACTAAAGAATTTGGGTCTTTCTTCAGGGAGCACATAAATTTATGCTTTCCTTTGCCATCTGGGAATCCATAAATTTATGCTTTCCTTCATCAGTGTGGGAATCCATGAATTTATGCCTTCCTCAGTAATAGGTAAATTTCAATAATCATTTAATTTGTTACAATTTTCAACTTTTAACTGAAAACATACTTTAAAAAAATATCAAACTAGTAAGAATAAAGGGAACCAACTTGAAGAATATTGTGATCTGGAAGGACTTTTTGGTAAATGGCAAAATGGCACTATACAACACAGCTACAATACAACATAGTCATCTATACAACACAGCTCTTGTACACATCAATCAAGCAATGCAAATATTTTGATAGCACAACTGTAAGTCTTTGACAAATTATATTACCAAATCTCCTTAGAGCCACGTCGATACTGTTAGGTCTGTTGGTTGCTGCTATGACGATCACATGGGACCTTTGTTTCAAACCATCCATCAACGTCAACAGCTGGGATACAATACGCCTCTCTACCTCTCCGTGAGTCTATAACAAACAAACAGTTTAATTTCTTCATACTGGGAATTCAGGCTGAGCATTTAATGGGGTTACATTTCTTGCAACAGTTGATTGGCCACCTTTCTAAACAAAAATTGACATGTTGCTAATGCATAAGTAGATGTTCTCATTTTAGTGTTTTGTGTTTCAATCTGTCTTTAATAATCAAGTATGGTAGGTACAAAGAAGTTCACTATTTTTAACAGGGAGAGGGATATGAAACATTGAATGTTAAACTTCAAATAATATTGATTTTGCTTACTCATTCATCTACCACATTGTACAAGCCAAGCACCAACAGATGGAAAATTAGCTAAAAGCAACATGTCAATTTTTGTGTAGAAGTGGGACTGATCAACCATTGCAATGAATATGAAATCTGACACCATTAAATGTTCAACCTGAATCTTGTTTTTACACAGTCTTTACTTCAAGAGTAAAAGGGGCTCAATGATGAAGTAAATACATGTATTACAAGTCATTCTACTTCAAGACTGAACTACATCTCACCTTGTCTCTCTTTGGTGCAATAGCATCTAACTCATCAATGAAGATGATTGCTGGAGCATTCTTTTCAGCTTCCTCAAATGCTGTTTAATACAGAGAGCAACATTCAACACATAATAATTTACATTACCGTAAACACCGGCAGATAGCTGCGCCTTTTTACCCAAAATCTTCGTTGCAAATCGGGGGTGCAGCTTAACTGCGAGAACATCTAAAAATTTCCATAAATTAACGTAAAAAAAAAAGTAAGACTGATTAAAACTACACAAAACAAAAAGAAAGGAAGCACTAGTCATCACTTTCGCAAGCTTGGTGGCTCCTAAAAGAGCTGTTTGTGTTGTCTGTTTCTTGTTTGTTACTTGTTTCGGATCCTTCCATTAAATTTTCTTCATTAAAAGATCTATTAAGTGGTTGAACAGTTGCTGTTCTCAAATAACTAAATGTCACTAGACACGTAATCTCCATTCTAACACAAAGCTTTTTGCAGTTGCGGCATTTCCCAGTGACTTCAACAGTTTATAGTCCCTCCGCCAGCAAGAAAATACCACACTATTCTGGAGTACTCATGTGGTAAATATGACCAACTGTTTTGCCGCTGTTAGTACTTTAACAGTAAATTTGTCGAACTGATTTTCCATCTCTCTATGAGCAATCAGTTTCTCCCCAATAGATGACTTCCAGATGTCCTTAATTGTAGATGTGATAACCACGTATGGCAGATGAAAAGGCAAACTTCTCACTGTGCTCCATGTTTTGATTTTGTTCTGTGCACACATGGCAGCATTCTAGTGTCCAGTGTTCTCTCTTCCAATAAAATGCGTAGTTACTAAGCTTTGATGAACGCGACTGCGAGCATGTTTTTATTGACTACATTTAGTTAACAATCGACCTTGGACGAAAAAGTACCATCAAGCAAATGCTATGGAAAGTTCAGACTATTGTATGTGTGGGCAAGTAGACATGAAGTTTAAACACTTTCAGATTTAAAATTATGGGTAAAACTACGGAGTAATCTCGTTGAAAGTTCGACGGGGCAAGGAAAGTGATGCAGATTTCAAATCTTAATTTTCCTTTCATTTTTCGTCTTCAAAATTTGAACTTCTAAACTTCGGGGTGCGGCTTATCTGCGAGTGCGGCTTATCTGTCGGTGTTTACAGTAATTAGCACAATCATCTTAGATAATTATTATAAATTATAAAATAACACTGTTACAGGGATTAGCTTCCTCACGCGCCTTGCGCAAATTACGCTAAAGTAACAAAAATGGTGCATAAAAAATGTAATGCGCCATATGAATAAGACAAAAAAAAAATTAACGGGCATGCATGCACTTCAGCTAGCATATCAGAATATTTCCACAAGGACTCGGATACGTTTTGCATCCACAGATTCGGTCCCAGATTCTTTCATAGCCAAAGTGGCTCCCAGCATTCCTTTCGCACGAAATCCAATATGGTGTCTCGTTGCACATGTTGATGATTGCCTTTGGAATGATTTAGCAACAGTTTAGTAAGCATTTCAGCTGTTTTCTTCGAAATGCCACCCCAAAAGATAAAATTGGATACTTTTCAATGGAAATTATCATTTTCTCGTGATGGAGACGTTGGTTATAGACTATCAGGAAAGCTTACGAATATGGCATGAATTCATGCCAAAAGGCGTTACACAAGGCCTGATCTGGACTTGTAAAATAAATGTACTTGTAAGTGTCCTGCATTATGCAAAACTACAATATGCATTATGCAAATAATAATTGATATTCATACGCAGTAGAGAATGTATAAATGTCTCCAGCTCACTACTGAATTGAGATTGTATTCTCTATTGATTCGCTACAGAATAAAGGTTGTATTCCACAATGTCACAGGAAGCTCCATAGCTGCAATATAAACATGTTTATTTAAGTATCCTCCTGGCCCTTGCACTTTTTATGGTCACCCCAAATATGTGAATATGGCCCTTAACTTTTTAATCTTTGGGGCAATTTGCCCCATGGTACTTTTGTCCAGCCTAATCCCTGCTGTTATAACAACATTCTGATTTATTTAATTGAAAACAGTTTTTTTAAACTCCATGGAAACATAAAGTTGATACATGTAGTTGGGATAATCTACATTTTGAGTATCACATTGAATGAGCATTTTCTCATTTTGTACTTGGTATGTTGAGTTATTTTATAAAGGAAATAGAAAAAAAGTTGTTTCATAGAGTTATAGAAAATTGTAGATGTTTGGGAGAACTCGAAATAGCAGTGAAAACACTTGCTCTTTGGGCTCACATTCCCACAGCCATTTCTCATTCTCCCAAACGTCCACTCCTGGTGCTTCAAGAGAACTCTGTACATACTTCTTATTAACCTCATTTGCTCGGTCCATGCCATATTAGTCATGAACCTTTTTATGGCCTAAGTGTGAAGTATGCAGGCCACCAAATGGGGGACAAGATGTTCATTATATGGCTTTTTCATTCTCTTTGAGACCAGAAGTGGGTGGAAGGTCAGAACTTATGGACCGCAAATTGATCATTGAATCATACATGTACATGTAGCTTGCAAAATTACTTAGCTATATCATATCTGTTAAAGGACAATAATTTAGTATGAAAGTAAAGACAGTAATTCAGTGCTTTAGTAGTATATGTGGAGTTAAAATGATACCCGTTTTTTTCGTTAACGTAGTGGAGGCCTTCGTTTAAACCTCAGGCCTCCCCTACGTTAACAAAAAAAATGGCATCATTTTTCCTCCACATATACTACTGGAAGCATAATTGGTTAAAATGCTGTCTTACAGCGATAACATTCTTTGACCTACTTATCCATTTTTTGACTTCATAGACCGTGAACAAGAAAGAAAATAAGGCTTGAAATGTTGTCAGTTTTTCCATTCGTTGCCAACAACGAGGCAAAAAAAAAAAATGAAGAGAAACTGTCAGTTCGTCTCTCTTCATTTTTTTTTTACTGCCATTCGAAAGCCCTTAGCGAGCCCTCTACTTCTCCATGAGTCTTACGGTACTTCGATTCTGCCAGTACTTTCGAGAAGCGATTTTCTTTTGATAAGTTCACGTCGTAGTGGTGCACTACACGTTGTACAAAGTCTGTAGCTAGTTCGACAATCACGATCGCATTTACGACATGGATATGTGGAATCTTTTAGCGAGCCCTCTATGTTTTTACGAGCCTTACGGTCCTTCAATTCTTCCAATACTTTAGAGAAGTGATTCTTGATTTTGCGTTTCTCTCCACTAAGTTCACGTTGGCGTCGTGCACCACACGTCGTACAAAGTCCGTAACTAGTTCGACAACCACGACCGCATTTATGACACGGACCGAATGGAGTGGCTCCTCTTCGTATCTGATAGTCGTGTTGAGCACAATATTCTGACACCTTCGAAATCTTCCTTATACATTTCGTGTCCTTGCCTCGCATTAACCAACTACAAGTTATCGTCTCAGGCATCGCGCGATGTATACCTTGTACTAGTTTATTTCTAAATGCTTTTTTGATTTCGACCTATCCTAAATGACTAAAAGTCCTTTGAGAGCGGAATTCGTATTTACGTTTGGCAGAGCAGCTGCCGTATGTTAATTATGGCTGGCAGAAATCTACATACGAACCACATCCATTGCATAAGCCAAGGGGGATGAATACATACATTCCTGAGTTCCCCCTAAAATTCCTGAGCGCCCCGATTTTGCTCGAACAAGTGAAACTGGGGCGCTAAGGAATGCAAAAAAGTTTGGCGACCCTAAAATTTACGTACGACTCAGACAATTTTTATTTCACCTGCGGCCCGTGACATAGTTTGACGTGACTAGACAAAAATCTGCATACGAATCGCAAAACAACACGGTAATTTATACGAACTAAGAGCATCTGTTCTTAGCGCAGTAATTTATACGATTTTCTTAGTGAAGTTAAAATAGACTCCGTTATGGTTTCTTTCATAGGAGATGTTGATTCTTATCCCACTAGACTGCCAAGTTTTGCTCTCATTTCCTTTCGGATCTCCGAGCGAAGTTGTTCTAGGTTTTTTGACCCTCTTTCTTGCCTATTTTTTTGTCGTATTTCGAGCTTGAGTGATTCGTATTTCGATCTTTCATCGATAACACTTCCGAACTCGGCTTCTGAAATATTACCATCGGCTAGAGCCTTTGAGACTTTGACTTCCACGGAATTGGCTTTAGCCTTTGCCAACATAACGGTCTTTTCGTGCTTCGAGACGCGAATGCCAAGTTTCTTACTTGCGATAGACATCGAGGCCGAAATGACGGCACAAACGAACCCGATGCTTCCTAATGAAATACCCACAGGTATCCCGATTCCCGTAAATGTCAAGCCCAACGCCATAGCGGATAATGCACCACTCAAGCTACCTGTGGCCACAGCAACCCCGTGAACAATACCACGCGCTCGGGCATATTTCTTACGAACGACTTCGTAGTGCTTTGCCTGCCGTTCGAGTTCAGCAAGTGTGTCACATACTTTTTGTAGCCGAAAGCTATCTCCAGACAAAACGGTTTCAGATGAACGTAGATTGGGATAGATCGGCGCCGTTGGAATTGTTTGAATCGAATCGCTTGCCATCGCATATTATACATATGACTTACTCAATCTTCAATACGTATCGTAGGGGTCGACCACGGAAGTCCATGATATTATTTTTGTCATCGCGAACAGTCAGTCGAAGGCTGTTCCGCATTGTTCCTAGAGTTTGGATTTTCGTTGATTCCATCAAATGATAGGTCTTTCTGTTAAACCAGGAGCCTTCTACGTTAAAGCTAGCTAGTACAGTCGAGCGTTTTCCCTCAAGGAGTGAGAATTTGGAATCCACCGCATCACAGTGGATATATATTGTTTGGATATATTCCATTATCAGGTCGTATTCTCTCACTTTTAATGTTACGTTTCCATCCTCGTCTTCGTTTCCTTTGATACCCAATATTTCGCAGAGATTTTTACTGAACTTGATTGGTTTCTTCACATCTAGGGTCCAATACTTTTTACTGGATATGTCTATAAATTTAATGATGTCAGCATTGACTGCAGGTGCTAAGCGATCCATTAATGTAGTTATCTTATGATTCCCTAGATTGATCGTGTATGGGAACCCCACGCCCTTGACTTCCCACTGAAACGTGGCCTTCTCTTTTAGATTCAACCAACTGTTCTCAATGGTGGTTTCGAGTAGCGAAATATTATTGATAAGAATTGGATCGTCGAAGTAGACCGTATGGTCAGCCGAGGTGGTGGTGACATTTAAGATCACCATCGTATATTAAAGACATAAACTTTATATGTCATAACTTCAATAGTTACGATGCCTCTAGTTTTACCAAACGAAGATGATGATCTATCTGCTGAGGACCTGGCGGAGATTGCCATGGGTGGTCCAAGGCTTTCGAAAGCTGAGCGGACAGCGCTCCTTGTTGATGAAAACGCCAGGATTGCCAAACTGAATGCCGATTTGTTGACAAAGTTCAAGAAAAAATACCCACAAGCGGATTTTCACCAGTTTCAGGCCTCTACGAGCATACATAATTCAGGCAAATATTCGACGAGTATTTGGTTTCGAGATGGGAATCATAGCTATGCGGTCTATGGCGATGATATCTCCAAGCCACGTGCTACCATTCAAAAACGTATTGATGATGCACTGCAGGTAGGTTTCCCATCTCCATTCAGAAAGACAAAAGAGAAGTATCCAGTTCCAGCCGTTCCATGGGGGGACGACCCAAAAGACATAGCCCCTATCCTACGAACGCTCAAGATCTACGTAGCGAAGAAGCAGTCCTTCACGTTGACGCCACGAGATATCTTTCAAGAGCCGGACCAAGTTTTCTACACCGTAAAACAAGCAAACGAGTGGCTAGATGCTCCACCAATGAGACATTGGCAACAACAGCTATGCTTCGTCCTTTGGTGTGCGACGGCAGGCTGTGGGGTGTCGTTTGACGACCATCTTTCCGATGATGCACCAATCATCGACAACATCAGGAGCTTTTACCGCTTCCATGTGTACTACACAATGAGGCGATTACTGTTCGAATTGGGGGTTCCACTTCCTAGAGATTCGGTCTTCAATAAAAACAACAACGCTCCATGGAGTGCCGTCGCTTATGACAGGCTCAGAATAGAGTTTGGAGTCGATAAAGTTGACTTTGCCCTGCGCCGAGGGGCCAATGGTGGCTTAGGAGACGTATACATATACCTCAGAAAGGGAGGGCTGACGAATGCTCAAGAGAAATGGGGGGCGCACAACCTTTCATACGATTCGAAGTGGCCTGGGGGCAGTTTCAAATTTCCTGAGGAGAGTCGTCGCCCTAACTTCGAATTTCCGTTAAAGTTCATTCGTAACGATGTGGTAAAGAATCAACGCAATTGGTTCGTTCCACAAACTGGTCACGGATTGGCGAAGGACGGGCTAGCCAGAATAAACTTATCTGCAATGGTCTACGTATATTGCGTTCTAGGATCCCAGGCTTCTTTGCGCAGTTCAATCATAGGGACGTCGACCTTAGCCCTCAATGTTCAGGCCGATTGTGGTGTAAAGTTGGAAGAGGTCATCACAGAAAAGAAGGTAGATAGCCTTGTACGATATCAAAACGCTTTGCATCTAACGCGTGTTCGTCTCGACCTTGCAGTTGCCAAGGACTGTTTGTTAATACCCAGCCGTATGATTATTAACGATGAGAGCATACCAGGTTATAACAACGAAATACAAATGGCCTCCACACCTAACATCCAACTTGGAGTAAATGGCCGTATCAACCATAACGAAAAGCCCCCGAAACCTCCACGTATGGAAGGTAGTTCACGAAAGAAAGATCTACCGCATCAAGATGTCGTTGCGGTGAAGCCTTCGAAACCACCACGTATGGAAGGTAGTTCACGAAAGAAAGATCTACCGCATCAAGATGTCGTTGCGCCTATCCCACAAGTAACGCAACCTCGTAGTACCGATGCCGTTATGACAAAGCACGAGATCAATTTGGGGCTGATGATTGCCATTGCGGCGGGAGCCTCATGGATGCTATTTCGCTGACTTAAATCGCTCTATTACGATCACCACCACAGCTACAATCAATATCCAGATGTTCTTCGCTAAGAATCCTAATACCTCGCCAGCCGTGCGAAACAAAAAGCTAGCGATTGCCCCAACCATTCCAGGTAGAATCTGCCCTAGCTTCTTTCCTAGACCTTTCAATGCATTGCCGACCCCACTGGCAACATTAGCAAGCCCCTTAGATAGCATGGAAGCCACGACGCCAATCACGGTGCCTGTCGCAATCGCAATTCCAAGCACTCCAACACCGTACTTTTTGAAGATAGCCTTCACGCGGTCTCGCATGGACATACGCTCTTCGATTTTTTCGATATTTGACTCAATCTCCTGTATTTGGTCGTCTATTTTCATCACTTCTTCCTTTGCTGCCGTATGTTCTGTCGACCCTTGCTTGGATGATTTCACGTTTTTCATTTCCTTAGCTCTTTCTATCTTAAGTTGGTCGATCTCAGCTTCTCCTTCGCTAACAATCATCTCTGCGGGAGGCCCTAGAGCGTCTGTGAGCGTTTTAGGTAATTTTCCATTAGCATTACCTTTGGCGTCGTACAGCTTGTAGTATTTGGAACCAGATCTGTTCAGTCGCACCACGACCTCGTTGTTCGTACCCAAGGTAGTAGTGAACTTGGTAGTGTCTACATTTGGATACTTGGCACGGATGCGTTTCCAGGCCTCATCGCGTTGACCGATTTTTTCCTCTAATATATATTTCACCTCAGTGAACGATGTTTCCGCGGTATGGCCGCTTGTCATTACACTCTCATCATTTAGCTTCACCAATTTGATGTACTCATGTGGACTGTACCCCCATTCATTATGTTTGCTCCAAAGCTTATCCCGAAAGCTTTTGGATCTTTCTCCTATTCTGGCCTTAACTCTATCCCACCAAGTACTTCGGTCTTCAGTCTTACCTGGACCAAGCTCATGCCATTCTTTGGCAGAAAGATTTTCTATGTCGGCTTGACCTTCCTCAGTCAAAGGATCGAAGTCTGCATTTTCAGCCATGTTGAACAATAACTATTTATGTCCATATATTCAACATGATCCCGTCGACGTTGGTTCCTGCAAAATCGCATAGAGAGCCTCAGGGATTGAAAGCTCTACACAACGTAGATAGAATCACCTTCACTCCATCGGAAGCCAATCCAGGAGAGACTCTCTATGTGAAAATACCAATACTAGGGGAAAACATCGTCCTCGTTCCGGGTAGTCTCGCGCTCTTGGCTGACCTTACGTTGTCTGGTGGACATGCTAACAATCGAGTGGTGGCTAATGTCGGGCGTTGTCTGGTCTCACGTAGAGTTCTCAAAATAGGAGCTGAAACAATAGAAGACATTGAACGACCAGATCTTCTACAGACATATTCCGATCTCTATTTGCCAACTATAGAGCGAGATGTGCGCGTGAGACAAGGTATTCAAACAGAGAACACGAACAAGCTACGCTCGAATGCTGGTGACAAAGGCACTTCGGATACTGGAGAAAACTTGCTCCTAGCCGTGTATGGTTCGAAATACCGAATCCCACTAGATGTGGACATCCTGACGCAACATGGAGCTCTTTATCCCTTCGCTCTTCGCAACACCATTTCGCTCGAGTTGACTCTATCACCTGCTACGGATGTGGTGGTAGGATCAGACACTACCAAGATAGGCACATACAAGCTAAGCAACATCCAGCTAGAGTACGAAGTTGTTGAGAGCGAAATTATCGCCAAGCAAGCGAAAGACGAATATGTCAGTGGTGCCGTCTTCCTGTTCAGGCACGCTGTTCACTTCAAAACCGTACCTATCAACAAAGCATCCGACACTCTGATATCCCAGCAAGTCGACGTTCCAAGGTTGTCCTTTACTGGACTGCTCCTCCTCTTCGTGGCACAACATGCCCACGGCACACGAAACAGCGAGGCGTTTGACTATCCAGGAATCACGAAGGTCGAGATCGATATCAATGGAAGACCAAACAGGATCTTTCCTGGAGGCATGCTACCATCAGACTTTTGGGAGGCCGCTAATGGATGGTTCGGCGCTGGCAAAACGTCTATGACCCCGATCAAGTTCTACAATAATAAATTCGCCATCCTGGTTGATTGTCGCACAGTAAATGATCCAGTTGTCCATGGCAATGGTTTGAATCAAACCGGCAGTGGAAAGAACCTCCAGATCCGCATCCATAGGACTGGAGGCAGTGGAACCGTGAACATGCACATCTTCGTACTTGCCGATGCTCAGATCACGATATTGAACGGAGCACTGGAAAACGTATCGTACTAGTATGGACACTTTAGTAACGGAAATCCCATTCAACGCTCTCATAGTGGGACCAACGAATTGTGGAAAAACGGCCCTTCTCGTAGAGCAGCTTCGTGGAGCATTTCGTGGTAAGTTTGACTACGTAGTACTCATATGCCCCACGTATGCCCACAACACTACCTATCGTGGATTCGCCCATCTAGATCCTCACTTCTTCGTGATGTGCCCCTCACAAGATGCCATCAATGCCGCGCTACGAGTTTGTTCCACCTTTTGGGCAGGTACGAATACTCTTTTGATACTCGACGATTGCGCCGCATCGAAGGATGTAAAGCTGAGAACCGATAAGCTCGTGGAGATGGCCTTTTCCGCTCGTCACATAGGCATTTCTATTTGGGTGTTAACTCAACAGTTGACAAGCATATGCAAACCTTTTCGAGAAAACGTGGCGGTGGTCGTGGCCTTTCATACCGCGTCAGCTCTTGATGCCAAAGCACTATTTGAGGACTACGGTGGTGGGTTGAAGGTGGATGAGAGGAAAATGTTGACCTCGGAGCTCAAGGCCCACAAGTTCGCTCGCACATGTTTCTGTCTCCGCCATCCTTTCGAAGTAGTATTAGAGATTCCCGCACCCAAAGCATACTTCAACCATGGATGAAGAAATCAAAGAACTACTAGGCGAGTGCGCCGTCGTTTGTCCTCCGGTCGTACTGGAACATCCATCCAAATCGGAGGACGTCGAAGAGCGTAGGGAGGCGCTCAAAATTCTAGCCGCAATGGGTACGACAAAAGAATACCTAGGGCGGGACCTTTCCCTAGGAGATGTATCTAGACTATCCGCGAAAGATGTTATACGCCTACATAGTAGGTACCAGGCCGTAGTGGCAAAGCAAATAACAGGTTGTCTAGTAGACGGAGCACTGCGACTAGCAACTCGTGCAGTTGGGTACGTAGTCCGACTAGACAGCGAACAAGCACTTCTCCTAGATCTACAAGAAGACCACCTAGTTCGCAACGAGATATCTGCTGTGGCCGCCTTGTTGTCTCTTAAAGCAGGTCGCTTTGTGGCTCTAGCTAGTGCCTTGTTCCATGTAGCTGACCACGTAGTTCCATCTAGTACGCCAAGCAGTCAACCTATTAAAGACTCAAAGTCTACTGACATGAACGATGGAGGAACAACAAGATCGGATAACTGCAGATCCGCCGAAGACTGCGCCTGAAAAAAAGACCAAAGATCCAAAGCGCATTGCCGCTGGAAAAGCATTGGCGGAAAGTAATCGCCGCGCTAGAGAGGCATTGAGTCGTGAGAGTGAGCACAAAGAGGAACCAGAAGTTCGGGACGACGGAAGCTGGTACGATAAAGTGTCTGCCAACACTATACTATCAGCCATTGGTATAGGCCTCGCGTTAGTTGGGCTGCACTATCAGTACAAGGACCGCAACTCTACGACACCCCACACTCATTCCGAAGAAATACATGAAGCTAGAAGCAAAAAGCTGCCTTCCATGGAAAATAACATTTGAACATATCGACAATACAGATACGTTCGATGGCAGAAAAAAACAAAGTGGTAGAAACAGTAATTGATGCCGCCACATTGGCTGGAATAGCAACTGGTGTTGGTTGGATCGTAAAAAAGGTGACAAAGGAGTCTATGCTTGGCGATCCTTCATCAAGCATCTTGAATTACGTGAAGTGGACGGCCGTATTGGCTGGTAGCATTGCCGCCAAAAAGTATCTCGAAGACAAAGGGCTCGTACCTAAGAATTTCGAAAACAAAGGGTTCGTACCTAAGAGTTTGTAAACAATGGGGGGATCGATTAGCATAGCGGTTGCCTTTGCGGCAGCAAGCCTTGGTGCTAAATACCTCGACCGATATATTTCTGGAAGAGACCCAGAGGAGACTAATATAGAGATCGAAAGGCATGATAGAGCCCTTGAGAAATACAAGGCTGACATGGCCACTTACGAAAAACAACAAGAAGAACTATCCAAGTGGGTCCAAGAGCAGGAACGTAAGAAATACTACGCTGCCGAGGATCTAGCCGATACGGACCGCGCCCTTGTACTATACAATACAGTACACGTGGGGCTGCACCGCATGAACATGAAGAAGCCTCACTTTTCCCACTACTACAAACCTTCGAGTTCACAGAGAACTACGGAATTGGTAATCGTAGGTGGTGGGACGTTTGCTCTAGGATACGTCGCTAGTCGGTTGCTTTAAAAATCACAAGACTAATTCCAAGGAAAAGCTGAAAGAAGACCACCACAACGGGGTCGTAAAAAAAATCGAATCCAACAACCCTATTAGATAAAGACACATGTATATATATCAAAGACGATGGCTAGCCAAGTTTCCAATGCAACCAACGATGCCCCCTCAACCAATGGTGCCATCTCAACCAACGATGCCAATACCACGGCGACGGCAAACAAATCCTCTGTGTTCAACGCAGAAGACATCCTCAAAGCCTTCGAACAGGGAAAGGAGGGAATAGTTGTGTTCGACTGGGACAATCCTCGAAGTGGTCCAAACGGATGTAAATACATCCCAGTCTACTTTGATCTTGGGGAAGGACAACGTCCAGCAATCTTTCGCTTCAAAGACGAAAAACATGTTGGTCAAATATGTCCACATGAGCAAGAAGACCTTGCCCGATTGAACCTCGCATCGGGACAAAAGGATAAGTACAAGAAGCGTGATCGCAATCCCTGCCTACAAATTCAAAAGTGGTGTGTGCCAGTATTGACTCAGATGGATGGAATCACCTTGAAGACCGACAAGGATGGAAACCCTGAACTTCCAAGTCCAGACAAATTGAGTACCCTCTTCAAAGTGATCCAAGAGTTGGACTCTGCGTTCGAAAACGAGGTTGAGGCGTGCCTCACAAGTGGAAAGATTTGTGCACGCAATCTGCGTCGCCGTACCGCACCAGCCGAAGGAGCACTCGTTGTCTCCAACACTAAGATCCATACACTGGTTCAACGAACTATCTCCATGGAAGCCTCCAAGAACGCCGGATGTGCATTGAGCAATCCCATTGCTAGGCTGCGCATGAAATGCAACATGCAGACAGGTGTACCCAACTGCCTATTCTTCGACAAGAGTCGGCCGTTCTCCGTAGGAAGCCGCACTTCTTACGAAGCTCTCGTAGATGCGAATTCCAACCAAGTAAATGCTTCCAACATAAGTAATATGATATTGCCAGGTTCCATACACGATGGCGTTTGCGACGCTAGTAGTGTCTGCACGAGTGGATTGGGAATATCCTACTTACTCGACGCCGCCGTCCTAGTCGTAACGCAACCGCTTCCAACGAAGACTCGGGCCACTCTCGAGGACGTATACGAATAGGGAGATGTAGAAGAAAAAAAAAAGGAATAAGGACCGATGGGTCTTTATTCTTTTTTTTTCACGATAAGGACTATACATATTAAAGTCTCGTTGTTAACACTATACGTAATGGATGCTATCTTCTATGGCCCTGAAGGATATTGGAAAGGTTACTCCGCAATTGGTAAACTATCGGCGGCAGCAAAGGTATCGGAAGACACGGCTAAGAGTTGGTTAGAGAAGCAAGCACTATGGCAAATTTATTTATCACCACCACGATATGTACCACGACCACATTGGACCGTATCGAAACCTAACGAAGTCCACCAAGCTGATTTGATATTCTTACCACACGATCGACCTGGGCGTGGACGGAAGCTATACAAGTACGCATTGGTGGTAATCGATGTGGCTTCTCGATACAAAGAAGCCGAACCTTTAGCTTCGAAAGATAGTGGTGAAGTTTCTGCGGCATTCGAACGAATCTACAAACGTAGTCCACTCGAATGGCCAAAGACGTTGCAAGTAGATCCTGGTAGAGAATTCATGGGACGTATGTCTGAAACGTTAGAACTACATGGTACGAAAGTTCAACGAGGCGAGGCTGGTAATCATAGAGCGCAAGGCTTCGTCGAACGAGCGAATAGAACGCTAGCTGAGAGATTGTTTGGATACCAATATGCACAAGAGATGGTACTTACTTCGGAAGGCTCAGAGGCGCGTAGTAGAGAATGGGTAGTTCGTTTACCAATGGTTATCAAAGCCCTGAATGGTGAGGTGACTCGACTTACAGGAAAGGAGCCTTCGAATTCCGTAGTGACGCAACAAGTAGATCTAAAGACTCCTACATATTCACGCACTGTTGGCTTGAGAGAAGAGCGCCTACCATTTGACGCCTTAGTTCGATATCTCTACGCCCCAGGAGAATTGGAAGGAGGTGAAAAACGTAGAGCCACTGATCCCGTGTGGAGTTTACAGATATACACCATTTCGCGAAGTGTAGTATCTTCGGGACAGCCTGTGCTGTACTACCTCGCTAAGCGAGAAGGGGGGAAGGATGCACCCAAACGTGGATTCGTTCGTGAAGAGCTACAAGTCGTTCCTAGGGATACGGAACTACCACCGAAAGATGTTCTGTTCGTATCCAAGCGCTAGACAGCATACTCTATTGGCTCGGTGTGGATTCCATCGGGAAGAACGCGTCTTTTGTCGTAGTAAGCCGATAGCCCAAGTTTCTGCTGTTCGTAGGTTGCCATACCTTCCGGCACTAGACGGAAGCCTCGGTTTTTCGCCATGTCAATACTACCCTGGAGTGCTGCTTCGAATCGAGCCCACGAAACGTCGTTGTGCCGTCTAGACATACCTTTGGTAGAATATTTCCTGCTGCCACCCACATCGACATACCAAGCTTTAGAACATAGGGCAATAGCGCGTTGACCTTCGAATTCGAGTTTGAAGAGTCCTGGCGTACGACTACTCCATTTGTCCCAAGCTAGCCATTCCTTTCTGTGGGCTGCGAAATCCTCTCGTAGGTCTGATCTTACAACTTCGTCGAGGCTGTTTCCAGAGATGGCAACGTACGCGCTGTCCGTATCCATCTGTATGTATTCGAAATCCTTGCGATCGACGTACTTATCAAGGAAGTCGTAGTAGAACTCGAGCATGCGAAGTTTGGCAAGCTGATATACCGCGATACCTACTTGGAAAGGGCGTTTGATTCGGATCTGGGCCTTTCTACTCTCGAGTTCGTATGCCTCACCAACCTCTTCCAGATCTTCGAACCAAACACTTCGCAATGCTTTGTCAACAACTTTCTCGTCTTTCGTATAGGTGACATCTGTTTGGCGTCCCAAGTCTTCGAGCAACTTTCCATAGGCGCTGTTTCCTAATAGCTTGAACACATCTGCCAGCAAAGCTTTACTTTTGTCTACGTCTCCCATGCGTCGCGCCTCAGTGACTTGGTCCACGAGCCATTCGAAGATTTCTTTGGATTCGTAGTCTATCGTGCGGTAGACAGCAGTAATCACTGCGCCATGATCGAGATACCAACGTAGTAGGGGCTCGTAGAGTAGCAACCTCTTTCCAGAGAGACTCCCAACTAGCTTCTTTTCCTCGCTGAGCTTTCTACCCGTCCTTGCGAGGTAGGCCAACATTTGTGGAGAAATTGCTTCCTTGGGGATTTTCTTGTTGTAGAAGAAGGGGGGCATCTCCTCAAATTTCTGCCACAATTCTTTTGGTATCTCGATGTCTACCTCCGCGTAGCCAAACCACTCACCGTTTCGTAGACATTCGACGAAGTCTTCGGCTTCTAGATCTGGCTCATCATAGTGAACGACCTCTTCCTTTCCACAAGGCATTTCTAGGGCCATAGTAGAAAGATATAGGGCATTGGCATCGTATCCAAGAATCTTACGACAAATTTTAGTTCCACCCTGATGACTGCGAATCCTAGTCACTCCCGCTTCGTGGCGTCTAGTGAACACTATGCTTGGACCTCCCACGACAGCGCCTTTCAGCATGTGGTAGGCTTCCTCACCTGGAGCGTACATCTCGGCTCCCCGTTCTACACTACCTCGAAACAGGAACTGTAGCGAGACTCCTGGGATGGACACTGCGTCTTTCAGCATGTCTACTCCCTTCTCGTGGTAGAAATCTCGCATCTTTTCGAGTGCCTCTAGGAATGGGACTACGTCTAGGTCGTTGTAGTATCGTAGCCAATCTGCGAAGGTCTCCATTCCTTTGTCGTGAAAGGTGCACTCGCAATCTTCAAACTCTGATCTAGATAGTAGGTGTTCTCTTTTCAACTTTGAACCCCACTCTCGATAATCTGGTAATCCAACGTGATCCAACTTGTCGGGAGAGTCGAACCACTCATATGGGAAGAAACTCTTTTGCGATTCACATCCATAGGCAGCGATCCAACGTTCATAGGAAATTCCAGGTCCAAGGTAGTTTATCACATCGAGGAAACGAAAATCGGGAGTCAAGAGAAACATAGTGGAATTGGCTTTCTTCGCTACTCTGACTTTCTTGCATGTATCGGCAATAGATTCTACGAAATAGTTTCTGATCAAATTCAAATCATACCGGCCAGAGTTGAAGCCTAGAACGGGAACTTGGTTGACCCATTCGTCGATTCTCATCCGTTGTTCCTTTGGTAGTGTGTCAAAGGAGAATTCAGGTGTCTTGGGGCAGAACTGTTCCGCAACGCCTTCTTGGATGTTCTGCGCTCTTAGCTGGAGTTCTTCGACGAAGGCCGCTATAAGTTCCTTTGGATCACGTCGACAGAGATGGGTTGGTGTTCGATCGTACGTGTCGGCAATTGATACTGATATGGGAACATGAACGTTTTCGATGCTCAATCGGTCCGTTGGTTGTCGACCTTTCGTTCTATCGAGGTAGGCTTCAAAGTCGTACACTATGGCGTGTGGGTAGGCGGTTTGCGTTGGTGTTGGAACCGGTTCGTTCGTCTTCTTTGTAGAGCAACCCCAAGCCTCCACTACTACGTAACCTGCCTCACGTAGACTCTCCGTTCTTTTGCAGGTCTTACGATACAGACATCTCTCTTGAGGGAAGCATTTTGGGCAGCCGTGGAAGTAGCATCCATGAAATTGGAAAATGGTTTTCGAAAGAGGTTCGTAGCCATCAACCGCTGCTCCTTCGAGCCAATGCTCTCCACCATGTCCACAAGCTGCGTGATGAATGTGTTGCCCAATCCTTTCGGCTTCGCGTTTCAACCAGCGTAGAGCGGCTTTGCTGGCTGTGCTCTCTGGCCAGAAGGCTTTTTCGTATGCCGACTGAGGTACCGTAATTACTTTTCCAGGGCAAACAATCTTCGTTTCGCCACGACTACAACGATCTGCGTGGCGTTGAAGGTTCGAGGCATTTGTGAACCGTTGCTTACAAGCATTGCATACGTAGACGTGCCCTAGCTTTTTGACGTCCTTGATATAGAAGGCATGTCCTTCGTATATCCCAATCGTCATCGTATGCTTGTAGTGAGCTGCATGTCGCATCAGATGCCAAGCGCCAGCCTCCGTAGGTTCGTACACCCGAATGCCGATTCCAAAGTGTAACTCGACTTTCTCCAGCTGGTCTAAGGAAGTTCTGGGAACGTCTTGCGTGGGCGCTGTCAGGCGATAGAAGTTCTGGGCAAGTTTTCGAGCTGAGGTGTTGCACTTGTCTGCACGGGCTCCTTTGCATACGGCAAGGCAACGCCAAAGACATAGGTTGTCACCATATCGATCAAGGGCAATCATTCCTTTTTTCTGACGAAGCCATTGGGGTAGTGGACCTGTTCCCAACAGAGGCTGACGATCAATCACGACTTTGACATCCACGTAGATCCAACGCACGAAGGCCCATTGGGTATTTGGTCGATTGATGTTGTCGGGATTCAATCGAGCTGTCTCCTTGCTATTGATCCACTCCTCCGCATTGCCTAGGACATTCAACCATGGAGAACTGGGGACAGTCTTGGAGAATAGCATCACACGTCCGTCGTTGACATTGCGAATGCGATAGGTGTAGCCGTAGCGCAGGTAGAAGCTGGTGGTTACCTTTGCAACTAACTTTTCCATGATCCTAGGGGTTAAATCTCCTGCCACACCTTGGAAGAAGCGCCACTGGATAGTACGGCGGCCGATCTCCACTCCCTCGAGCATTCCATCTCTCTCATCGAGAATAGCCTCGGCCTCTCGAGCTAGACTCCGTGGAAGTGGCTCACTACGAGGCTCTTGCAGGAACCGTCGGAAGGCTCGGCGTTTGTGGGGCAAGCGGCTTCGAGGATCCGCTATGGACCTCTCTTCATCAGCTTTTGCCCTTAGGCTTGCCGCAACCTCCTCATTCAACTGTTTGGTTTCCCGCACGCGTTGAGCTCTTTTGTGAGGATTTTCCGAATCGCCTCGAAGAGCTGGAAACCTACCTGTTCGATCGGCTCGTTCGATTCTATTCTCCCATTCGAGAGCGCGAGCCTCAGCTATTGTCTGGGCTAGTTTGGATTTGTCGAACCTAGAAAAACCTCGCAACCCAAATTGCTTCGCTTGAGTACGTAGTTCTTCTAGGGTGACCATCTTCTATGTCGCGGGACAAAGAACACACAATCGGTGTCGATATACTATACATGTGCGGCTTTCTCTAATATGGATATCGAAATGCAATAGTGTTGGCAACGAATGGAAAAACTGACAACATTTCAAGCCTTATTTTCTTTCTTGTTCACGGTCTATGAAGTCAAAAAATGGATAAGTAGGTCAAAGAATGTTATCGCTGTAAGACAGCATTTTAACCAATTATGCTTCCAGTAGTATATGTGGAGGAAAAATGATGCCATTTTTTTTGTTAACGTAGGGGAGGCCTGAGGTTTAAACGAAGGCCTCCACTACGTTAACGAAAAAAACGGGTATCATTTTAACTCCACATATACTACTGCTTTTCTTGAAAACCTTGAGTGGAAGGAAACAGAAAGCAATGGATATTTTTGTGAAATGATCAGTCATACATGTACATGTCATTTGACACACTGAACACGTGATTGGTCAGAAGAATGTTAGCAGCAGTGAACTGCCACCTGTTTGTAACAGCTGTGACAGAACAGGAGGTAGAGATCCACTCACCTTTCCTAAGATTGCTCTCAGACTCTCCAGCCAGCTTACTCATGATCTCAGGACCTGTGGAGCAACATTCTTTATCAGCTTTTGTAAAACAAAAACACAACAACAAAACATAGCACACTTATACATGCTGTCGGTTGGCTCAACATTTGACAGGATCAACCAATCAGATTTGACATCGCTCAGGACACACATGGGTCATTCTACTGTACCGTCGATGTAAGATGAGGAAAGCAGTCGCGGAGAAAGAGGGTGTTAAAATTTGTTGAATTCACGTTAAATCACTACCAGAGAAGAAGAAGAATATCAACTACTCTTCAAAGCAGCTATTTATAAACATCTTTCTTTGGTCTTCTGTGAAGTGACTACAACATATGGCTTGGAAAAGGATCAAACAACAAAGCCTGTACAGGTGTGAGATCTGAGAGCACAAGTACACAGCTTCTGTGCATATCCTCTTTTACACCTCTCCTCCTTTAGGGATAATTCAGAAGCTCTTATTTTGTTGCTTTACTTCTTGGTTGTTTTTCTAAAAAAAAAAGTTCTGACTATGGCACAGCATCTGATCTCGCTCTGCTACATGCAAATCTTGTACTCTCTTCAAGCACCTAGTTTCCAAGGTCGTTCGATACTGTATACAAAGCTATGACAGGAGTGAAAAATATGTTTGCTTAAATACATGTATTATTTCAGCAGGATTTTGTTGTGCATTCTAATTTATCTTGTTTCTTGTTTCATTCCCATTTGCCAGGCCAATTAAAAGTAAAGTAAAGTAAAGCAACTTTATTTAACATCGGTAACTCGTGACAGTCTGATGAGACTGATAAACTTGAGGCAGACGGGAGTCCTACGATTTTACGTCCTTATCCGAGAAGACCTAACCATTTGCAGTTGTTTCACAAAGGCAGCACCATCAACTCGGTTATTTTAAGACCCTGAGTGTTGGTCCGGCCGGGGTTTGAACCCGCGACCTCCCGCTCAACAGACCGGAGCTTAACCACTGAGCTAGCAAACTAGCCCAGTGATCACTCGCTCTCAAGGCCAGGGATTATGATTTTAATTATCTTAACTAAATAAAATTGAGGCCTTTTTTAAAGGTGTTGGTTACATGCTATCCAAAAAAATAAATAAATAAATAAAACAAAATGGCCACAGCAGAAGGTATTCCCAGGCGGTCACCCATCCAGTTACTAACCTTGCCCGATCGGGCTTACATTGGGAGACCAGATGAGTCTGCGTCTTTACCATCTGAGCTAAACTGCCAGTGGCAACAGGAAACCCAACTATGTACATTTGCTCAGTGTTAGCCTCATTTTAGTATGTAGAAAACATTTGCCATTTTATTATTTTCTCCAACATTTTGGCAAAGCTGCCTTCTAACAATATCTATTGGCCCGAGTTTGGTTGGCAGTGCCAGCCTCTTGTTAAATACAAAACAATGCTGCTGCATAGTTAAAAGATGGGGGTTACGTACCACCTACATGTATGCTTATTTTAATCCTAAAAAATATAGTTAACTCTCACCATTGATCAAAAAGAAGAATGCTCCAGTCTCATTGGCAACAGCTCTGTAAAAAAACATAGCATTGCAACTGTTATACTCCTTCTGTAGTCTCTGTATAATGTGATGAAGACAACTGAGAACACAGTGGTTCAAGAAATTCTAACTTATAAATAAGCCATTCTTTGTAATTAAAATTCAATTTTCTATATTAACTGGTATTAGACAGCTTAAGCACTAGATGTTTTTGACAACATGGACGTCACAAGACTGAGAGAAGACTGGAGTGAAAATGGTGGTAAAATCTTATTATTGCCTCATACACATTTCTGGCCACTCAACATGGACAGGAAGATCCTTGTTTTGATGTTTGTGCCTTGCCGTTATGTATGTCCATATATGGACATGATGACATCAAAACACTCCAAAAAAGAGAAAGTTGACTTCCGGTTGCTATCCGTGACTCACAAACATCTGCTGCTTAACCTTTCTATTACAGGTATATGACTCAGTTGTAGGGCCCCAAAGTTAGCAAGGGCTTACAAACAGCCAAGTAAGTGTTAGTTCAGCTGGTACACTGTTTTTAGTTCATGATAATGTACATGTACATTTAGAGGGTAATGTTTACCTGGCCATAAGTGTCTTTCCTGTGCCAGGAGGACCATAAAGTAGAATTCCTCTTGGAGGCTGTCAAGAGAACACTTAACATCAGGGGGAAATTACTATTATGTCAACATGTATAGCACTCCTCTGACATGCTGGAAACATTATTTTAAAGTAACTATTTTTAGATGGTAACACATTTACCCATGAAATTCAATACTCTCCCATGTGGTCACCTGTCGATGTAGTTCTATGGTTTTACTTCCTAAGTTGTCCACAAAGGTGTGAAGGTCTATCCATTTACTGTTGGATTATGTAAAGGCAGCACCTTTTATCAGATATTTTAAGACCCTGAGTGTTGGTCCAGCCAGGGTCTCAAACCCTCAGCCTCCCATGCAACAGTGCTTAACCACTGAGAAACCACGAGGTGGTAAATTAAAGAGTGAATATAAATTGTCAGACAAGCAAACTAGGGTTTGTAACCAGGGCTGTCACTAGACAGCTGTGGCTACCTGATATTATTGTCAGGAACTACATGAGGATGATCACAGGTACTTAATGTCAAACTTAAAGACAGAGTTGGAGCTTATAGCACATACAGACCGCTATTTTTTCACAGTTGTCCAGCAATTTAAAATCATAATGACAGCCTTGCTGCTTTCATTAAGGTGTCCAAAACCAATAATTTCATATACATGTACATGTATAATTATTACCACCCTTATGATAATGTTTGGGGAGGATCCTAAAACCTAATGTGCAGCTTCTAACAGCTCATTCAAATGTGAACCTTATAATGCAGTATCATGATAATTGTAAGGAATACCTTAACTCCAATGGCCTTGAAAAGCTGTGGATGTCTCAGTGGCAACTCTACCATCTGACACACAGAATAAAATGTTTAGTACATGTGCATGTAGATGCACAAAATATGATATAAATGGAAGCATGTATTATTTTTAATCTAAGTACTTTTGCAGTCCAGAACTTCCTGTATGGACCTTCCGTCCACTCCTGGTCTCAAAGAAACCACATAATAATAATTATTTACATCTTATAAACCTCATTTGCTTGGTAATAATGTACTGTAAGTTACATGTATGGACCCTCTGTTTATTCCGCTTGTTATGGTCCATGGGCTTCGTGCTTGGACCATAAAAAAAGGGGAAATATTTGGTCTATAATTTACGGTATGGACCTTGCACTGGGTTAATAAGAGGTACCGTAAAAGGCCGCCTATAAGCCGCACCCCGCATATAAGCTGCACCCCCACTTTAGGCTTACAAGTGACCAATTTGAAAACTTTAAGGAAATATACCGCTTATAAGCTGCACCCCAGTTTTAGCGAACTTAAATAAACATTTTACTTTACTTATGGTTACACTACAGCTTTAGAAGTACATTTTGATATATGATACGAGGACAATAACATTTATTACGACTGAACACGGTTTAGATCTTAAATCTACAATGTATGTGAGCAAGCATGTAAATGAAAATGTCTTGGATATTTTGTAATGCACTCACTAGCAACAATCTCCACTTGGGAATTACTACTTACTAGAATGCTGCCTCATGTTTTCAAGAAATGCTATGATTCTGCAAGATCGCACTTGAATTGAATTCTCTCAGCCGTGCAGACATGTCTGTCTGGATTTTGACACAACAACATGGGGGTGCGGGAACTGAGTTTTTATTGCATTGTAGTTCCTAAAGCACCACACAGCTTCTCAACTTTAACTTCAAAGTGAAATGTTTACTAAATAAAATACTCTCGAGTTCTTTCTATTAATTTAAATCTGTTTTCAAAGGTGTGGAAGTCACATCTTTCAAATTGCCACGGTGCATAATGTGTGAAGTTTTCCGCGAACTGATTTGAATATCAATTAGCTTCGCATAATGTTTGCCGCTTTGAAATCGGACTAAAAATTCACAACAGACAAATTAAATGTTCTGGATGATTTATATTTAATTACTTCGTGAACAGTTTGCACGTTCTGCAATAAGTGCTGGAGTCTCTCAAATCAAAACGCTAATATATGAAGTTTTGGATTTGTTGACAATATTATAATTTGCCACGTGTCGTGACTCATGAGATTGCACAAACAACTTCGTTATACCCAAAGTGTTCTGGATTGTATTTGATCCACTTCTTGAATCTGAATATTTCTCCAGGATTCGTTGAATTTGAGTCTTTCAATAAGCACATTAAAGAATGAGACTCAAACTTCACAAAATGTGACCTTTACAGAACCACGATATTAATTAAACACAAACTGGATTGTGAAGGAATGTTACGAGAAGAAAACAACATAAAAAAAGTTTTCAGGGCTCATTTTTGGATATCTCACATGAACTTAAATATGAAAAAGCCTGCGTACAAGCCGCACCCAGACTTTAGAGAGAAAAAAAAACACTCTTAGTCAAACTGGAATTGAAAAAACCCTGCAGTTTATAGGCGGTCTTTTACGGTACATGTACCTGGTATATGCTTTTCAAATAAAACCAGGAATACCTCTTTAATTTGTGCAAGCTGTTTTCTGCAGCCACCAATGTCATCATATCCAACTTCATTTAGTGACTCCTCTTCTTCCTAGTATAGAGTGAGAACAAAACCTTTTATATATCTGCAGCTGTGATTTGTAGCTGTGATTTAGAACATTTACTTGACCAAAGGCTAAGTGTCTCTCAAGATTTACCAGCCCAACTCAAATTGTTGGTACGGTACTGTTTGAAAATATTTAAACAGGGGAGTGAAATTACTCCTGAATAAATGAAATTTCCATTGAAGGGCTGTGTGCAAAAAGGGCGTAAGTGACTCTTGATCACATTCTAAATTCTCCTTAAATTTCTTTGTTTTCTAAGGGAGAATTTAGAATGTAATCAAGAATCACTTTTTGCATACAGCCCTTCCATTGTCTTTTAGGGGAAATTTTTGCTCCGACAAGTAAAATTGCACTTCCCCTGTTGAATTTCTTTTGAAGATTACTGTAGTCGACCACTTCTAGTAGCATAATACTGTAACTTTAACTAAGATGAGTAGCACAATCACCATGTACTTTCATATAACATGCTCTAAAAATGAAAATGTCTGTTTTCTCGATCAAACTGAAGTAACTGCTTTAATTGAATACAGATAACAACTATATTTTGAAATTATTTTGTTAAAGGGTGTAGGACAATTTCTCCTTCGATTTCTTTGTTTTCTAAGGGAGAATTTAGAACATGTTTAAGAATCACTTACGCCCTTTTTGCACACAGCTCTTCAATTATTATTATTGGGTTTATGTGTTAGCACCAACCTCTCTCTTGACAGGGTCTCCCTCACAGTGAATAACAGTGTCAGGAGCCACAATACAGAATGGACTAGGATCTGTCTCTATCACCTTGAATTCCACTGCACGCATGCCACCACGTACAAGAAACATGTCACCTGTGCACACAAGAATGGACCATTATCAACCAAACTTTTAGCCTACGTGTAGCCGTTCACCCACCCTCAGTCGGGGGGAACGTCTACACAAAGCTGGCACTAATCGTGTCACAGTAATGGGAAAAAAAGGTTTCAACAAGGTGAGGTGAAATATCCCCAGGGATATTTAATATCACTTCATATGAAGTGAAATTTTACCTCACATGAAGTGATATTTCACTTCACTAAAAGTGAAATTTCACTTCACCAATATGGAAATTTCAAAAGGGTTTGACAAGTTGATATAATTTTCAGACTTACCTTTTCTGATTGGTCTGTATGCTTCTACAAAGTATGGCTTGAGAAATACATCAAATAGATTACTGCAAATAAACATGCACTAATAGAGTAAGAATAATTCTTCTTTCCTACAGCATACCATATATATTGTATAATACTGTTTCAAGATCTCCTAGAAGTTTTGATGCTGAGCTGGCAAAGGTCATATGGGTACTGGTAATTGTCAAACCCAGTTGGTTGTCAGTAAGATCCATAATAATTCCTCAACTTCTTAAATTACATGTATCTTAGAGCAGTTGAGGGTTGTTAAACCTAAACCAAAGTAATTACAGAGACAATCACAGGAGCAGGTAAAAATACAATGAGCCCACCATTAACTGAAGTAATATGTGATTAGTTTTACTTGAGGAAAAGGGACCAATCAGGAGGAAAAGTAAATGGATAACAAACCAAAACAATTTCTGCTTTTAGTTCAGAACATGATTGGTTGAACAGTACTTCAACTTTGACTGCCTCTGATTGGTTGGATAATCACAAACATTATTCACAGACAATAGAGAAGCTGAGCAAATGCAAAACCAATGCAATCACCAAATTACTATTGCTGCTCAATCAAAACCTGCTCTACACCACATGTAAGTTGTAGGTTCATAGGTGCTAGATGTACAGTCATGTACAATTTACAGAATCAACCAAGAAGTTTGTGCTTTACTTACCCAGTCAACCCCTCCACTGTGTCATCAAAGGGAAGTACATGTATTCTTTTACCATATTTGACATCTGGACAAGACTGGACACTGAAAATGAAATACCATACAGGAATATGACAACTATTCCACCTCAATAACCAATTGAATGCAACAATCTAACAGCTAGGAAAACAGAACATAAAAGTGTGCTTTGATCACACTGGAAATGCTCAACCTTATTACGAGCTTTCTTCTGGCATTATAAAGTGTGCCTTGATCACACTGGAAATGCTCAACCTTATTACGAGCTTTCTTCTGACATTATAAAGTGTGCCTGGATCACACTGGAAATGCTCAACCTTATTACGAGCTTTCTTCTGATATTATAAAGTGAGCCTTGATCACACTGGAAATGCTCAACCTTATTACAAGCTTTCTTCTGACATTATAAAGTGAAAAAAATAGGTACATTATTTAAATTACTTGCAGTAATTTTTATTTTATTCAAATTTCTTTTCAGGGCTCTATTAAAACAATGTTTCATGTAGAAAACAACAAAGAATATACAGTGGATTCTGGTGGAGCAATTAACAATGTATGATTTTGTGTTTGTTGCAATGGTTGATTGCTCATGTTGCTACATAGAAATTGACATGTACAAATGTATATGTTGCGAACTAATATGCCACCATTTGGCAGCTTGGCTTTGTACATTCTGGCAGTCGTGCGAGTAAGCAAAACATGATTTGAAGTCAAACGCTCAATATTTTCTAACTTTCTCCCCAATAAAAAACAATGAAATTAGTTAGCCAAAATAGTGCAGGTTTTTGACGTACTTGAATCTCGATTAAAGAAAGATTGAATGAAAGAAACACAAAATGCGGTAATATGACAATGTCTATATTTTCTTAGCAACATGTGAAATTGTGTTTGGAAACGTGATCAATCAACCATTGCAAGCGAACACAAATTCAGACACCATTAAACACTCAACCTGAATCCACTGTATTTTCGTTTGCATGTGTAAACAACCTTAATTTGTTATAACGATGGATTTGAGACTGAATGCAATTTAGACGTGGCTAAATATCCAGCAGACACCGAGTCCCTGTGGTGACACAGCCCCAGGTTGGCCTCTCACCCAGGACTCTTAGTTTATGGTATGTTGGTTTGCATTTTCTTGTCAGTTTCTCCTCATCGCGATTGGACATTTTAATAGCTGGTTTATTATTTTAATTACATGGTACAACTTTGTAGCATGCAATTAGTTTATGCTACACAGTCACACACAACACAAATACAGTCAAACCTCCCCCAGTGTTCTAGCTAGGTCTAAACGAAAGGGTGTTCCACCCTCGTTTTTTCAAGCGTTCTCTCGTTTTTTCAAGCGCCCTCTCATTTTTCTGTAGCACCCATTTTCCTGGTGCCCTTTTTCAGGTTTTGACTAAGACTAGAGAACTTGAGACTAGTTAAATCACTCCAGGACTCTTTTGTTTTCATTCCCCATTCGCTAAAGTGCATGAGAAAGCATTCAGACAACCATTTGCACATGATATGAGTTGGCCATCTTGCATTGCTTAGTAAGCCTTACTTTTGGTGTCCCAATGCAGTTTTTATTGATTTGCATATATTATCAACAAACACCATGTCTATAACCATGTACATGTATGACCATATATTGATATGTATTCCCATGTGTTACGATGTGTACCATCGTGTAAAAATTTTTTTTGGGGGGAAACAATCACATATACGGTAAGCTGTTCCCCCAACGTTTTGAGCCAATTTTTTTTTACTTTAAGGTTACCATTCAGGTTCATATAGTTAAATCGGCCATACGTGCTAACGTGGGGCCTGGTAATTCATCTTTACAAACACTGCCCGTTTTGTGTTTCTAGGTCCACCGTTCTTACAGGGTTTTTTCCCCCATAAAAACATCATGCAGGCTCATTTCTATGGTTATAAACTTTAAAATGGTATATACCGTATTTTATCACATACAAGCCGCACCTTTTTTGACTTTCAGATTTTGAAAGTAAAAAAAATGGGCAAGTTTAGGTGTTGGGAGACAGAAAGTGAGGTTAGTGCAAACATGAAACTCTAAATTTTATGTAAAATATGTATATATGTAAGTGTTTTCAGAAAACTTTTTTGCAATGACCGTAAACAAAGCCATATAAACAATAGAAATGGCACATTCAATTCACAGAACACCAGTGTCAGCAAGATTTCTACTCAAACTCATCTCCTTCTGTCATCTCCTACATGTAGCTGTCCAGTTGCCTGTCACCTTCTCTGATAACTCCTCGAATGGTTCCTAGTTTTGTTAAAGGCCTTAATTGGTCATGGAAGCCTTCAAATTTTCAAATAAAGTTAATTCTCATCGAGTTCATGCTCACGCTCGATCTCGGATGTTTGAGAAAACTCTCGCCCCAGGCATCCTTGAAAATCCAAGATGGCGGACCACAGACTCAGACACGTGCTCATACAGTATCGCCAGAAAATCTTACTTTCTTGTGTGCTTAAAGGAATGAAGTTCCTTAAATGTTGTTGGTTAATGGGGGAACAACAGCAGAAGAATTCTGAAGTGATTTAAAGACAGCAGGTTAAAATATACACAAGAAAGGACAAGGAAAGTTGTAACCAATTTGTTGTTGTGATATGACGATCTCTAATGAAGAGTTTTGCTTCAATTATGGGCATTTATGAACTCGAACACAAGACTACTCTTACTGAATTTTGTGGTGCGGCTTATACGCGAGGTTTTTCCTTAAACCTTTCGGGGAAAAACAAGCTTCTGTTTATCAGGCTGAAGTTAGGGGTGCGGCGTATACGTGAGGTGTGGCTTGTACGTGATAAAATACGGTAGGTTCATTCAGTTTTCCCTAAAACACACGCAAGATATTTTTAATGAGAGGCCCCTGCGAACCTGCAAGGTAACCTTAAGGACCTGAAGCTCAATCAATTATTGTTTGATGGAGAAAAAGTGTTTTAATACTTGATCTTTCAACTGTTTGATCAGGAATATTCGTAATTTGTTCTTATTAATATGCATAATGTTATGAATATTTATAATATACAAATGTTCCACCCTCGTTTTTGGGGGCTTGCAAGAACATTGCTCCTCTTACAAGACACCTCTATAATAATGACACCTCCTTATTATGAATGGTAAAGTTATCTCGGTCCTGGCAAAATCCCATACACAAAACATAATATGGACACCTCTATTATACAGACACTGGGCTCCATCCCTTCGGTGTCTGTATTAACGAGGTTCAACTGTAATTATTTCATGTAAATCAACCCTACGACTGGTTTACTACTGTTGCATGCATACAACAAGAACAAAATGGCATAGAGTAATGTTGCAACAATTATTGTATGCAAAAGTTGTACCACTGAGGTAAAGTGGCCTTAATAGATGGTTTGCACTCAATCCCCAGAGATTCAAATGACAAAGGGCATGGCGGCCATGTTGGTGTACAGAACAAAAGAAACTAACGAAGAATCTATTGTTAACTGTACACCAACATGGCGGCTATGACGTAACGTGCAAATGGCCCATATGAGTCATAATTATTATTTGGCTCAACTGCAGAATACCCTGCCACTTCACAAAATCACTATCTTGAAAAGGTGTATTTAAACTTGTTCTACGAATGATTTGGGGTTGGAATAAATTATTGGTTATCGTTTATTTTGGGGATTGTGATCTTTTTTATGAGGATTTGAGAAAATGCATTATTAATGAACCAAGTGGAAGGTTATTCTGCAGTTCCTCCTGTTTTTGTAATATTATAGTAGTTTGATGTAAGTAGCTACTTCATTTTTGTATTAAAGCATTATTAAACCTACCATAACTGCATAAATGTTGTCAAATAAAAACAACAAAATAAAAATAAAAGACACATGTAGTAAGGGATCAGTGGAGCAGATCGCTATTGTCTAGACCAAGAGCCCATTACTCAGAGCGTCGATCTCCCATACTATATCTTTGAGTTGGCGTATTTACACCTTGGACTATTCATAGAACCAGGTTCCATTGTTTTATTTACAACATCCAATGTTCTCGCTTTCTGATTGGCTCTCCGCTATATGCAATTTAAGTATGGACAATGAAAATGATGTCACTTGCAAGCAGTGGTAGCTTTGTAAAGTGCTTTCACGACGAGATTTGTGAATTCAAATGGCTGTTAACTTCTCTTCCAAAAACAAGAAAATGAGATCGGATTTTACAAGCATTTCATCACTAGGAAAAGTTAATCTGTGAGTCAAACTTCTTTGTAGTGTGCCATTTGGCAAAATGTGAGTTTTCTCTTGAGTGGAGAAAGTTTCAGACTTTATATAGTTCTCTCAGAGCTCAGAAGTCTTGAATTATAACAATAACTTTTCTGATCCAGAAAAAAAAACAAGAATTTCACAAGCATTCCATCAATGACATAACTTGTATGCTGCCATTTGTCAAAGAAAGCTTTCTCTCGGCATTGGCAATTAGAAGTGTTTACATTTTGACTTTCAATGGCCATTTTTGACTCGAAAGCAGTTTATTACGCACTCATTTGAAGCCTGGGCACTGAACCTCCAATACACTTCAAGGTTATCCATCATCCCCTTATTAGCAGGATTTTTCTTTCACAATTTTTTCACAATTCTCAAAATTATATGTAAATTATATATAAGAATAAAATAAGAAATATATTTGAATGTACAATACCTTACAACATCACCAAGCCTCACTCTCAAGTTGAGTCTCACGACCCTGTTCATTCTGATTTTATCATCTGAGATAGTGTCATCAGACAGAACAATACACACCTGTAATAATAACATTTAGCATGATTACAACTCGATCCTGGTGGCAGATTCTGATTGGCTGAAACGAAATTATATTTTAGTTCAAAAATTGCCTCTCATCTGTACACATTACTAAAATTATCACAGTCATGACAATGCACATCTGTGAGAAACACAGATTTGAAATATCATTTTACAATGATTCAAGGAGTATTTCGGGGGAAATATCTGATCATTAACGAATAAATCTCTTTTAGACTACTACATTTGGAAATGAAGGAGTTTTAATATGTCCTTATGAATGCTCAATGTGAAAAATAATGTGAATATACAAAACAAGCTAACATTATAAACTTGAATGGGAAATTTATGTCGTAATATTTTTTTATTACTCACCAAACACAGTTTAAAGCTATACATGTACATCATGTACAATAAAACTTGATGATATTTCCTTACCGTATCCTTGCGCTTCTTGCCTTTAATAAGCACAGTATCTCCTCTAAATAACTGTAGCTCTTCCATTTTTGCCTAAAAGTGGAGAGAACGAAAAGTGAAAATAAATCTGCTTTATGGGCAAAAAAACACCGGACGGGTAAGGACACAAATATTTTGCCTCTGCCTTTGAAAGAATTTAATCCCAAGAATTGGAGAATCATTCTTCTACTAACCTGGGACATAGTAACGACGGAGTTATCATCATTGATGGCTTCTTCGACCAACAATCTGTTTGGCCGTGGCTTGTTCTTCAAAATAGCGGTTGAAAGGTCTTCCCTTGAGATCAGACAAGAGATCAAGCAGGAAGTTGAGTTACACGAAACTTCACTACAAAATCGACCACTCTGCGTCTTAGAAACGAGCTGAGATAATACACATGGTTTTAAAACAAAATCTCTTAAATGGATTACATGATAGTAGAATTATTCATCTCTTGCTTAAGTAAAAGAAAGGAATTTTACGATTCAAAGAGAGACATAAGCCGGTCAAAAACTTAGTCTCACGAGGCAACTTCTTTTGTCTCTTGTGATACAGACACGTTGAGGCGCAAGGAATGCAGTGAAAATGCCATTAAAAAACCCTGTACATAGAAAGAAGGGGGCTTGCACTGCATGATATAGCCTGTACTTACTGATGAGCCATGTTTCACTGCCGTATTTCCCGTCTAAAGTCAGATCTACTGTGTAAAAACCTTTGAGGGAAATCTTTCTGCTGAGTAATTCAGCTACCGGCGTCCACTGCGCACGTGCATGGGTGACGTTAACACAACACCATATTTGGAAACTTGCTTACTTCGACTTTTTGCGATCTTTGTCCGACTAAATATTGACAGACGCTGATCTATTCCGAATTATTATCGACTTAATTATCTGGTGCTCACCCCAGTCTCCGACGCCTTGGTAGGTAATCCGCGGACAGTTTTCTCGCGGGTTCTAAATCAAAATGGCCGCCAGAAGAAAGAAATGACTCATAATAAGGAGTTATTTTTTAATTTGTTATTACATCCACAAGAGAGGTAAGTCTGCTTTTTTGTTCTCTATGACATGAAATATGTCTTTTTCATTCCTCTACTAAATTGAAAATATGTCGTTATTTTGTGCATGAAAGAGCAGATCATCAATGATATTGATAATTGTCGTTTACATATGATATATAGTAGAGCGGATTTCAATTGAGTGTCTGAAGTGTTTTGGTTTTGCGTTTACTAAGCTCTCCTATTGGCTGAGAAAGTAAACCAACCAATCAGAATCCAAAGTAAAACCAAATGCAAATTGGTTTTGGTTTTCCTTTGGTTTGTCATTGGCTCACAGGGAAGCCATTTATGAGATACTTGTGATTACTCGCTCCTATGATTGGCTGGCTGTGGGTAATTTGCGTTTGGTTTTACTACACTCAACTGAAAACCGCTCTATTATAGAGCGGATTTCAATTGAGTGTCTGAAGTGTTTTGGTTTTGCGTTTACTAAGCTCTCCTATTGGCTGAGAAAGTAAACCAACCAATCAGAATCCAAAGTAAAACCAAACGCAAATTGCTTTTGGTTTTGCTTTGGTTTGTCATTGGCTCACAGGGAAGCCATTTATGAGTTACTTGTGATTACTCGCTCCAATGATTGGCTGGCTGTAAGTTGAAAGAAAAGTAAAGTGCAAACCCTCCATCCAAATCCCCGGGAACAAGTGTGCATCAGCCTCTACTTCAGTATCCCATTCATTGGAAACCGAAAAACAGGAAACAGAAAGACTCAAATTTAAGATACAGTGTATGAACTATTTTTCAAATTAATTATTGCTCCAACAGATGTCTGATTCCGAGTCAGTAGAAATCCAAGCAGATCAAAAAGATAACAACAACATGGAAGACCAGGACAGCCCGCCTGGGACACCACTTGTCAAGGAAGACAAAGATGAACCCCAGGAGGGAAGGAGTAGGGAAGGAGATGGCCATGCGGAAGAGGGACCCATGGGGGATGGTCAAACAGCAAGTCCATGCCACAGCTTGGTAGACTCAATTTCCTTAAGCTCTGATGAGTCGGCACTCTCTGACAATCCCAGACGGCTGGTGCCACAGGTTAATTGTCCAGAGAAAATAGTAGGTTTTAACTTATTTCTATGGTGTCTTTCATGATAATAATAAGCAACTTTGTTTTTTGCATGTTGCAGGAGGGAGTTATCTAATTTAGTTAAAAAAACTTAATACAGTGGAACCTCGATTTAACGAAGTGCCAAGGAACTGGGGAAATTGGTTCGTTATATCGAGGGTTCGTTAAATTGAAAACCTCGTTATAACGAATTTGTGGAAAAACAACCAAAATGTTCGTTATATCGAGGTATAGTTATTAATAATTGTTTTGTAACGAAGTACAATGTAATGAAGTTAATAGAACTAATAAGAGACAAAGAGGATAAAGTGGATCTGTAGATGTCTCGATAGTGCCAGTGTCTGTACTGTATATACACATCTAATGAGCTGTTGACTGAGAGGTTGTTCTCTTGTTACAGGATTAAAGGATTTTCATCGCTGTTGGTCTGTTCTGCATTCATCTTTTGTCGCATGTTGACGTTTATTCGTTATATCGGGGTAGATTTTACATTTGGGCTGCCGGATTGTGTTCATTATAATGAGGATTTCGTTATATCGAGGTTCGTTATATCGAGATTTTGTTACATACATTTTACTTGTAATTTTGCCGGGCTGAAGAATATTGTTCGTTATACCAGGACTTCGTTATATAGAGGTTCATTAAATCGAGGTTCCACTGTAAGCATTATAAATTACTAATTAACATATTAATAATTCATGCTATGTATCTTCTAGATCTTGTGTATTGATTTATCACATGAGATGAATGAGAAGTCTTTCCAAAGCCGCAGTGCACCTGACTGGTAAATATTGGAATGACAAGAATATATTACTAATAACAACTCCCATATGCATCTCCCAACTGACAATAGAACCATCTGTCAGTTTTATTCTTTGTGTCCTGTTTTTCATTCTATTATATGATATATTTAATATTTATCACTTTGTTTATTACTCTTACTATAATTATAACTGTATTGTCCTTTCCATGCCTTAATAAAACATTGTAAAGTATAAAGCCCCGGTCAAATGGACGCAACATTTTCATGCAACATCGTGCAACATTGTTGCATAAAAATGTTGTGTCCATTTGACCACCCTGTTGCACGATGTTGTATGATGTTGCATGAAGTTTGAATCTGGTCAAACTTTCATGCAACATTTCTATTGTTGTCTGGGATGTTGCATCATGTTGCGTTTGTTTTACCACCTTCGTGCAACATTGTTGCATCGGAGCATGTGCATTAGGTCAATTTAAAGCACCGTTGGCATGTTGCCCAGACCTCTTATCGACAAACTGGGTAAAAACATCCAACATGTTGCGTTCGTTTGACCACCCCTACACGCAACATGTTGCAACATGATCCAACAATGTTTCACAATGTTGCATGAAATGTTGCATCCGTTTGACCGGGGCTATTGTGTAAGACCCCTAGATGAGTATACATCAGCTCTTAGGGCAAATGCTAAGAATCTACGGGCTGATATTTTAAACAATGTTGTCTGTCTATTGTATTGTATTGAGCACAATTAATACAACATATAGATGGACTTTGTTTGACAAATTGGCCCCAATATTTTTCTATAAAAAAGAGGTTCACCTACCTGTAATTACTTTTTATTTCTGTTTACATTGTACAGGACAGTGTACCAGTTTGTCCAGAAGGCATCCAAGATCTTTGTCAAAAATAAATCGCAAATAAATCCCAGCCATGAGTTTGGTATCATTGTACTGGAAGATGAGGCATCTTGGGTAAGGTATCACATGCCAAGTAATGATCCCCTTTAATTCCTTCTTGAATATTTCAACAGATTCTACCAAGTTTTAAGAAGAGAAAGAGTTGAGAAAATAGTTGAGAAAAGGCCTTCACGTTCTTACCCAAGGATGCAGACAGGATACAAACCCATGGTCTTTCCCACTGAAGACAAAGTTACTGTAGAATCCAATCCCGGGGGGGGGGGGGGGGGGGGGGTACTCCACAAAGTTTTATACGGGGAGGCTCTGCCCCAAGGTCCAAACCCTTACCCTTTTATATACCATTTTTGACAGAAAAGGTAACCCTTTCGTATACCATTTACTAAACTTTTCACTTGAGTAACCCCTTAAAATACTTGGATGAATCATCCGTTAGGTGCGTCTGTTCGAGATATTTTGAAAGGCCCTTTTAAATACCTAAATGACAGTTTTGCCTACCCTTTTCTATACTTCAACTTGTGAAATCCCTACCCTTTTATATAACTCCAGCCTGAAAAGGTACCCCTTTCGGGTGGAGCCTCCCGTATAGTCCATTATAGGGAGTACCCCCCCCCCCCCCCCCCACTCCCCCTGGGATCCAATCTAATGTCACTGGGGACTTATATATCCACCATAAAGGTCCTTTAGGGGTAGTTATATGCACAGGAGGAGGAGTGGGGTTATGCACAGGGATCTTATGGCAGAAAAAAGAGCCATCAGATGTCAAAATGGCCAACACTTGCATTATTTTTGCTGCAGCTAGTACATGGTCAGCATTGTCATAAATGGGGGATGTTAAGAACCAGAGGTGTTATAAAATGCTATTCATGAAGAGAAGGGAATTTCTTAACCAATTAAAACTGTGCACAGACCGGTTACAACAGCTTGCTCTACCACATCCTTGGGTAAGATGTTAAGTTATATGCCTCCAAATTAATCTAGGTCAGTTAACTGATTTAAAGCTAGAGGACTATTAAATCCTCAAATCCGAGAATACACAACTTTGCTTTCTTTTCTTCCTTTCCTTATACATGGGGGTAATTGCATAGAGTGGAAAGAGGTATTATACACATGGATTGGGGGGAGGGGGGGTGACAATCTAGAGGGGAACTGTACATGGGATTCTATGGTATTTGTCTCTCTGTCATAATTATTTTTTTAACTGCTATTTTAATTTTTAGTACCAGCAATTTGAGAGTAATTCAGACATGATTTGTACAGTGTTGGATCACCTGAGCCCCAATGAACAGGACAACAGCAAAGAAGAATTTGATATCCTTAACTATCACAAATTATATCAACCTAATGTTCATACCCTTAATTTATATGGTAAATGATATAAACCATATTCAGCATGTTACAGTCCAATTATTATATTAAAGTTGGCTAAAGTGAACAAATTGCACCGACAAGTCGGCTAACCACTTACCGACAACATACACTGTAATTATTTACAGTGCAACGTGTTCACTTTAGCCATTAATGTTATTACTCTGAAAGTTTAATGAAACATTGTACGATTAAGTGTAAAAAGCTATTCTGCATAAAGGGTAAAGCATGATAATTGAAACATTGAAAAAATTGGGCCTACAGTGGTGTAGACTTGCTCTAAGTCCCAGCATGTTTTTTTCTGATTTGGGTTTGTGCTGGACGAGGGACTTTTCATCCTTGTTTCGTGCCAAAATTACCTAAGGATTTTTGGGTTGGTGAAGAAATTATAAGAGTAGCCTGTCAAAACAACTTTAGTGCACACCTGTCAATCATTAATTGTCAAGTCTCTGTATATTCGCATGAAGACTACCAAAGCACACCTCTCTCTGTCTAGACACCATGTCTGGTCCCAGCCACCTCCAAGAAACCTGATACATCATCTTGGCGGGTTTCTTGGCACGAAACACAAATTGAATCCCTGCAAGGGAAACAAGTCAACCACTCATGACTTTGTCGCTCGCCTGTCACCAGGATTTTAGAAAAACTTGCTTTGCTCGGCAGAAAAAAAATTGTGGTCAATGTGTGGCAAGTCCAACAGTGGTGAACATTGTTTTATCCAGTGAAGTCTTAAAACCACACTTGAGTGATATCAAAATAAAGGGTGGTGTAGTGGTTAATTGCTTGCCTCTCACCTCTGTGGTCCCGGTTTGATTACTAATTAATCACAGCACCATAAAAATTATGTGAGTTGAGTTTGTTGGTACCTTACCCTTGCTCCAAGGGTTTTTCTCTGGTTGTCCTCCCTCCACAAAAAACAACATTCCAGATTCCAATTCAATTTGTGGTTTAGCCAGGTCCTGACTTTGATCAGCCTCTATAGTTGATTTAGGTCCAGTTAAAATTCAGTATCCCCCCCCCCCCCCCCCCCCCCCACTGACTTTAGTAATTATTGTTTAATAAATTGTAATTTATTACTGCTTTACTGTGGCAATATTCAAGGGATTTTTCTTAACCTTTTTTTAAAAATGGAAAGTCTTTTCCAAGCAATGTAAGTGTGGTTTGAATATCTTTTAGTTTATGCAGTTACTACCATTTTCATTGCTACGCGATGGCGCAATACCATTTTGTTAAGAATTAACCCAGGTTGCCATAATAGTTATTTTGTTAAAAATTAACCGAAATTGCCAAAATATTTGTTAACCATTAACCAGATTGCCAAAATACTTGTTAAAAATTAACACACATTGGCAAAATATTTTTTTAAGAATTAACCGAAATTGCCAAAATATTTGTTAAAAATTAACACACATTGCCAAAACACTTTGTTAAGAATTAACCCAAATTGGCAAAACATTTGTTAAACATTAATACACATTGCCAAAATATTTTGTTAAGAATTAACCCATATTGCCAAAATATTTGTTAAAAATTAACCGAAATTGCCAAAATATTTGTTAACAATTAACCAGATTGCCAAAATATTTGTTAAAAATTAACACACATTGCCAAAATATTTTGCTCAAAATTACCCAAATTATCCAAATATTTGTTAAAAATTATCCCAGATTGCCAAAATATTTGTTAACAATTAACCACATTGCCAGTACCCTCCACATCTCTACTACAATGTTGATAAACATGTGTGTCCTCCTCCTGGGCCATGTTCATTTGTTATTAAATTCTATTTGAACAAACTTATAGCCAAAGATGACCATGTTTGTTTGTTGTACAGATACAAACGCATATCATTACCACTGGTCGAGGAACTAGCCATCCCACCACCCTACGTAGTTAGAGTCATCTTAATGTATGGCAGATCTCAGTGTGTGCCAGTTTTCACAGAGAGAAGTCATCAGGTCAGTTGATTCATAGATTATCACTTACCTTTACTCCATTATATCTGTGTAGCAGTGCAAGAGGAGAGGAGTCTGGATCAGGAGAGTTGGGAAAGGGGAATTGTGCCAAGCTATGCAGGCTAAAGGACAACTAGTCCCTGTAAAAACTAGTGTTGGTCTGCATCAATGACATTAGCCTTTTGTTTTACACTCTTATGAAGGGCTAGCATCAATATGTCAGCTGCTACTAAGCCTCCTAAACTTGCTTTCCACAGATTCTGCACACAATGCTGGAGTCACCATATTTTTTCTTTGATGTGTTGTATGTGCATGAACTGCCTTCAGAAAACAACAAATGTGAGGTGAGACTAGTTTTGTAAATTGTCAGTTTAAAAGCCTTGTGCATATTTATATAGCAATTAAGGTTTGGGCAAAGTCGAAGAAACATTTGTTTATTTCAGTGTTTCCCGGAATATTTCGGTATTTTCTCGGTGTAAGAAACCCAAATTTGTTGGGTTCCCTGAAAGTACAAACTAAATCCACACTTAGAAATTTTTAGAACGAAAATACTCACAAGTACGCCACCCTCAACTTACTCTGCATGGTTACCAGAGGCTCGAAAGTCGCGATTAGCGATGCGTCTCCGATCGAGGAGCGAAGCGACAAGCCTCTGGGTATCGACTCCAGGTCCACTCGGTTACGTCGGTCACTGTGGCCTGGAACCAGGGTACCCTCAACTATATACTGAAAAATATTTAGCATCTGGGAAGAATCGAAACTAACCCTAACCCTGATTTTTAAACCGAACCCTAACCGTCACTTAAATCCCACTACGCCATGAGGGATTTCGCTGCCGATGATCACTTTTTTAGAATTTTCATCTTGCTTTTCTCATTGGCATACATTAATCATTATGTATTGTATTCTCAAACACTGCTGAAAATGGATTTGCAATTCAAATCGGGTTTCTTACACCGACAAAGAACCAATATTGACACAGTTAACCATGACATCTTAATTCATAAGCTGGAACATTATGGGATTAGAGAGATTCCTTTAAATTGGTTTCAATCATATCTATGTAATAGAAAGCAATTTACATCTATTGGTAATACATCATCTGAAGAGAGAATTATTCCTTGCGGTGTCCCACAAGGATCAGTGCTTGGACCAACTCTATTTTTGCTATATATCAATGATATCTCTAACAGCTCTAAAATTCTAGACTTTCATATTTTTGCTGATGATACCAATCTATTTTATACCAATAACAGTTTGCAAAATCTGGAAATGATCATTAATGAACAACTAGAACTGGTAAACAATTGGATATGTTCAAATAAGCTTTCTTTTAATATTACTAAAACAAATTTTGTAATTTTCCATCCTTACCAAAAAAAAATAACTATCCTATTAAATTGGTACTAAATGGCAAACCAATAAAGCAGGAGAACACAGTGAAATATCTTGGAATACTTATTGACTGCAATCTAAACTGGAAATCCTTTATACATCAAATTTCAAAAACAAAAAACAGAAGTATTGGTGTACTCTCTAAATTACGATATTATTTAAAATTAGCTATTCTTACTAACTTGTATTATTCACTTATATATCCTTACCTCACCTATGATATCCTTATCTGGGGAAATACCTACCATACTACTATTCGTCCTTTATTCATCCTCCAAAAAAAGGCTCTTTGTATCATTACATTTTCTAAATACGATGCCCATTCTACCCCTTTGTTTAGTCAACTTCAAATTCTGAAATTACATGATTTAACTTTCCTTCATACTGCATTATTTATGTTCCAGTTCCACACAAACACTCTCCCACCTGTCTTCAAAGATTTTGTTATACCACTATCAAATGTTCACTCTTACAATACACGACTAGCTTCAAGCTCTTATTATTATCTTCCAATTATTCGAACAAATTATGGATTATTTAACATACGTTTTCAGTGTCCTAAAATATGGAATTCAGTTGACAGTAATATAAAATTTCTAACTAAACATAAATTTAAGAACTGTCTGAAAAAAGAACTTGTTAGCAAATATTAACTTAATTGTACAATCACATTGTAGTAGTTTATTATAGTCTTGTCCAGTAGTATTTTATGTTAGTTCTATAGTAGTGTATATTAGTTTTGTAAGTAGTTCCGTGGTAGTCTTGTATAGTAGTAATTAGTCCTCTCTTTGTCTGTAGTAATTCTGTAGTTCCGGTGTTCTGACCTTCACAATGCATGTAAATCTATTTTTGGTGGCTCAGCTGAGTTTAGCTTTTTAGTTATTCTGAGCCTCCTTGTACTAATCTGGTTGTTATTATTATTATTATTAGTCTATTGCTCTTTGTAAATTATGAGTACAAAATAAACTTGTTTGCCCACGTGTGAATAATGTCGAGGAAGCAATTTTTGCTTCCAAATGTCTCCCGTTTGTTCACCAAAGCAATAAATAGAAATAAAATTTATATTTGTTATAGCAGGCTGAGTATTACAGCTTAAAGCTGGTGGGAGCCTGCTTTTACTCCTCACGCACTCCCCACTACATTAACTGTTTTGGACACACAACACTCGACTCACGGTTGATTTTTGCGGAGGGAGGAAAACCGGAGAACACGGAGAAAAACCCTCGAATGCAGATAAGGAATCAACAACGAACCTAACTCACATACGGTGCCCGGTGCAGCGGTGAGAGGCGAGTGTTTTACCACTGCGCCAACCTGCATCCACTGTTTCAGTTCTAATCCAACCTTGTAATAATAATAATAATAATAATAATAACAACAACAATAATAATAATAATAATAATCGTAATAACGGTTAAATTAACAAATCCAACTGGGGAAATGTTCAGACCATGCTAAATTAAAGCCAGTTGACTTATTCAAAAATATGTCGCAAATAACGATGTTCATATTTGAAAATTATCCCAGTGACTCACGTTGGTCTGTGACTGAATTAATAATAATAATAATAATAAAAAAAAACCGGATTAATCAGTGGCATATCCACGAGGTGGCTCTTCATCCACTGATGGGCCTACGATTTAACGTCCTTATCCGAGAAGACGTGAAGGTCTGACCATTTGCAGCTCGAGAACGAAATTGTTTCACAAAGGCAGCACCTTCTCGGGGTGAGTTCACCGGTTGACCGAGTCAAATCCGATCACTCATTTTTTTCTTTGTTTTTTTTCTTTGTTTTGTGTTTTCCCCTCCTTCTTTTGGCTTCATGTCAGTTTGGTATTCTTCTCGTGCATGGTCGTTTTCGTTTGCAAAGCCTTTCAAAGAGAATTCCAACAGCTGCTGCGTTCGGTGAAGAAAAAGTCTGAAATCTCGCCAAGCATGCGCAAAGTTCTATAAATACACTATACACATAGGCACAAAAAAGAACATTTTAGTAGATCGAGAAAACTCCCTGCCCAAGGACAGGCCGAGATTCGAACACTCGAGCCGATGAACTGATTCGCACGGCCACGGTTTCCTTTACGTGCGAAAAAAGGCAAGTTTCGTATTCTCGCGCGAAACAGCGAGCGCGTGGTTAGACATCGCTCGTTCGGGATTTAGACATCTCGTTCGGGATCAATCTTTCCTAAAGATGCTAAATAGCTTTCAGCCTCCCCCGTTTCTGCCTCCGTTTACTAGTTGAGGCTCGTTCCAGCTCGTCCGTGAGAACACGAAACTCGATTATTACTCGGGCTGCCTGTGGCAGCGCCGAGTCTTAAAATGCAAGTCGTTATTATTATTTATTTTTTTATCATTGGTGTCAGACGGCTTCTGCGCATGCGTTAAAGGTCAAATTCTAACCAATCGGATTGCACTGTGCTGGTCACGCAAACAAAGGTTAGATTTCCTCAGGCGCGCTCAGATAAGAAAGTTGTTCCAAGCTCAGACTAGGCGAGACAAGGAGATATCAATTTCAAATAGTCATTGTCAGAAATCTATTCCATCGTGGGCAATGATGCAATACAACCTAAATTTGGGTCAGGTCCATGTTTTACGACAGAATAACCAGAGTCTTTCTACTGGATTCGGAGAGCTCGAGACATTATACAAGTCTGCTAATATGGGGAAAACTGAAACAAAACATGAACTTTGACGGCAGAAACCCTCATATTTGAGCCAAGCGGAATATTTACATGATCCGCTAAGATTTTTACAAATCTAATTAGTTAAGCAGATGTACGCAGTGTATGCCAACTGAAATGCTGTGCTCGTTTTGTGGTTACGGCTCAGTGGGGCAACTATACGAACAAGAAGCATGAACTGCCAGCAAAGAGAGAGGAATTGATCGGAGACGTTAAATTACGTTACTGTGAAGAGGATCACAATTCAAGTTTTGTAGCTTGAGACTGTCTTCTGCCGTGACTCGTGAGAGAAATTGGAAAAGATCTAGCTGTTTCATTCAGACACTGGCAAATTTATTGAAAGCTACGGGCTTACTTTATGAGATTATTATTCATTGTGGAATGAAAGGAAACAGGTTAGCTGAAAGTTAAGTTCGAGGTAGGCTTCGACTTTCATTCCGATTCAGTGCATATGTGCACGAAGGTGTCAGTTACGTAAGTACTGTAAGTAAACTCTTTTTGATTTGAATAAATTTCCTCAGTTTGTCTGTTAATGTACTTTTCCTTCTAATTATCGCTTTATTTAACATCTGATTTAGAGTATGCGTACCTCAGAATAAATTATTTGAAAGGTCAACTGAATTCTTGTGTCGATAGGCGCAAATGTTTTTTGTGAAACAGTCTGTGTATATGAGAAGCGGCTTAATAGAAGAGCTTTCTCATTTATAGGAATTACAATTTTTTTTCTTGCTATGAAATTTATGTTTCATTTCACATTTATTCATACAGTTTTAGCCGGACATTTCCCCGAGTTTTTGATCTATTTTCAATCAAATTCAAAATCTGAATATGTCATTGTATTGCATTTATACACTTGAATGTGCCAGTATTCTGTTGTTCGAATCCTGCGTTATCATAGTCATGCCATAAAAGCGATTAATAGACCAGTCTGTTTTTTCGACGTTCTCACTGGCGAATTAAAGCACGACTTGATACTAGTATTTCATCTTCAATCTCATGTGGCCCGAGTGAAAGCCCAGATGGGCTCTTGTTTTTAATACATCAGCAGACGAGGTCGCATATCAATTTGTTGCAATTGTACATAAACTTAACCGGAAATTTAAAGAAAAACTAACCGTCTCCGAGAGTAGATTAGTGTCAGTAAATGACCAGAGCTCGCTCACCTAGGGCTAGAGTTCACAAGTAAACAACTGCCTTACATGTACTTGTAAACGACCGTGACTCGGTCATTTGACTCGGACTCGGATCTGACTCGGACTTGACTCGGTCTACGGATTTACTCTTCTCGGGGTTTGAACCCGCGACCTCCCGCTCAACAGACTGAAGTTTACTGAGAAGACTTACTAAAAATACGACAGAAAGTTGCATTCTTATGTGCTACATTCCTCTTTTACTCTCCTGACTTATCTAAGAAACAGAAAAGAGAGAATCTGGGGGATAAAATTGTCCAAATTTCGAGCGTTTGCTATTCGAAACCAAAAACCTGTCAAACTATCACAGTTAATGGCCCTAAAGCTAGTAGGGCGTGACAGAACCACGTGATAGAACCACCTCGCGCGCGACATGGCCTGGTTGTATTTGTTGGTGTTATTCAACGGAAGAGATGACATTTCTTTGAAATGCCGTAGCGATAAAGTGCGTGTATAATTTGTTCAGACGAGCAAAGCGAGCGAAAGGTATTTAAAACGAGTGTGACACCGTGGTCTGAACACACTCTAGGTGGCTCTTCCCTGTTAATGAGATACATCAAGCTGATAACAATTTATGAATAATTAAAAAAAAAACAAAAAAAAAAACGTATATACAAGTGTGGATAAGATAAAGTTGGGTAAAAGTGAAATTAAAGAATTAAAAATTAAAATCATGCAGAGCAATGTATAGTTAGAAGAAAACTATATGTCACTTATATACTGTTTCGTTGGTGTTCATTGCAGGCCATCTATGACAGTTTCTGTGAACTAGATGAGGACGAGGTGGGATACATGTTAGAGGTGTCACGCAGCACAATACGTCTATTTGATCACATGGCCTCACTCTTAACACACTCGCTACAAAGACCAAAGCAGCGTGACACATTCTACAGGCTGCAGGCAAAGGATGAGAACGATGTGTGACAACAGTATTTAAAGCAGTCACCTAACGCATGAGTTGTGTTACTTCACGATCATGCATGTATATATTACTCAGGTACTCGACAGAAGCGACACACCTAGGTACCATTGCGTGACATGGGTGGCATGTCACGCCAGTGAAGCTACAAACTGTCAAATTGTATAGATTCTGATTTTGATGTTTGGTTTTCAAGTATAGCTTCTTGTACAGAAATAGTATACTTTCTACAATTTTTGAAGTTTGATACTACGCGATGTTTATGCTCAATGTACATTTATAAAAAAAAACTTGAGTTCTAGTACAGCTCATAATCAATAGCTGCCCCGTTCATCCGCCATGTTGGATGACGTCAAAAAGATCGCTCGTACAGTTTCAGTTGTACCGCTTCGTCCCACATGGCTGCCACGCCTTTGTCATTATATCTGGCGAACACCAGGTGAAGCTGAAATGTATAGAAACACCAAACAATAGACCCTTTCAGCTTGCCTGTTTGTTGCCCCTTTTCAGACCACCTGACTTTTTCCTTGAGTATACTTTTTAGTTTTTCTGTATCCCAAGAGGGAATGTACCAATTTCTATAATTAGAAAACAAAGCACTGAATCCTCTGGAGAACTATCACGTGGTCTGAAATGGACAGCAAACAGGCAAGCTGAAAGGGTCTATTGACTTTTCGAAATATAAAAAAAAAAGAATATGAAACTCTTTCTAGAACGTTTACATATGTGGGGATCAATTTATATGCCGTTGAAAAATTCGCTAGACTTATCTGTCGTAGGAATTGAAAGCATGTTTGCCATCTGGCTGGATTCGTATAGGTATTAATACAGTTTCGAATGCAATTTGGAATTAATTTGAACGAGTGGGTTTTTCAAGGGTATCATAATTGCGTGAGCCAGCACGTGCGAACTAAAACTGAAAACTTTTCACTCAAATCGTAAGCAATTTGCTGCAGTTTGTCCCCTCTCTGAGGCTTTCTTTATCAAATATGTGACTGAAATAGAGCATTTTCAGTGCTAGGGTACGTCTAGGCAAAAAAAATATTTTGCGACACTTGGGAAAAAGTGTAATTTGCAGTGGTGTTACGCTTTATGCTTAAAGTGCCTATGAACCTCATTTTTTTATTTTAAATATCAATTCTACATCAAGTGAATAGTAGAATGGTACAATATATCTTGCTTTGAATGCTGTGCCGCTGAGTTAAGGAGGTTTTAATATCCAAAATGCTAATTACATGACGTCAGGGGAGGCATCAATTATTATACAATTTTTTTTTTACAACTAAACAAATTTTTCAAATTATCAGTGTTATACCCATGGTTGAAATAAAATGATGTTAGAAATTCGTTTTCCTACATCAGTAGAAACGCCCATTCACAACCACTAAGAAGTGATTGCAGATACCTTCCCTGACGTCATGTAATTAGCATTTTGGATATTAAAACCACCTTAATTCAGCGGCACAGCATTCAAAGCAAGATATATTGTACCATTCTACTATTCACTTGATGTAGAATTGATATCTAAAATAAAAATGTGTTGTTCATAGGCACTTTAAACTAATACTGCTCTTAGCCAATCAGCATCAATAACTGTTTTTATTAAACAGCCTTATTATAAATTTATAACAGAAGTGATGTTTATACTTTATTTTTTAGTCATTCGGGTTTTTTTTCACTGCAATTTTTTTGTCGTTTGAATTCATTATGTTCATATTAAACTTTTAATCGAGCGGTAAGCCGGCCGAATTCCGTTCTTAATCCTAGAATGAACTTGCAAATGCTAAAGCCTTAACATGTTGTAATCTGTTCACAAACAATAAGACATGCTATCTCCTACAAGGATATTCCTTTTTCCTGTTTCGTGACTTCTGGTGGAAAATGGGTTCCTTTTGATTTAATAATGAATACATGTTTTGTCGTGCTGGCTCAGTTTTGGCATGTTTTAGTCTTGTCGTTCACGCCTTTCTATCAGGGACCATGTCATGGTACTGCGCGTGTATGGAGTCTTGTTAGATTGACGACTGTTAATTGGCTACAAACGGTTAAAGTCTGATGCCTGATTGAGATGATATGAAACATTTCCTTGAATACTATGTGTACACAGTTTGAAAGTCATTTTTACAGAAAATGGCCGTTTTTATACTAGAGTCGCGTAATGCGTGTAGCTGTATTTGGGCAAAGAAAACTTAGTTCGTCCAGTCGCATAATGCTCTTCTGCTCGTTTTTATGCTAGGCTAACTTTAAGAAAATGCACTAAGTTTACTTTGCCCAAATACGTCTACACGCATATGTGTCTCTAGTATAAAAACGCGGCCATTTTGCTTTGATTTTCACCATCCCACATGTGCACGAGGTGCCGCGTTAGTTCATATGAAATGAAAATCGCTGAAAATACATGTGACCGTGACACTGCCCCTTTAAGAATGATTTAAAACTGTATAATTTACAGAAGTTAACGAGTAGAGAGAAGTATTGTTTTTAAAACGGTTGCAGAAAATGTTCCTTCGAATTTAAAGCCGCTTTGTTCGCTTCCCTCGCATGTTAAAACCTGGAAGTGGAAAAAATCATTAAAGTAACGAATGAAAATCAGTGCATTTAATGTCTGGAGAATGAACAGGATGACATTTGTTGGTGTCATTTTTTACGACAAATCACAAATACTTCATGAAAGTCTTTGAAGTAAATCAATAAAGTTATCTCTAAAAGTTCAGTTTTGATTTGGAAACGTTTCAGACCGGCGGATTGAAGCTATGCGCGACGATTTCTAGATAATTGAAGTCATCAGAATCGAAACGAGATTATCTTTTTCAGCTTTTAAAAACTTGTTCGTGTTTTTCGTACACGTCTGAATTGATATTTGTACAGTTTACGTACACCAACATAATTATGTTACTGCAAAGTTCATTTAGAAAATTAGTTTACTCTTCTTGTGTGTTGACAAATTGAAAACAAAGAACGTTTTAATTTGATAGGAATGTTCGTCATTGACCCCAAGATCACACAAACGATTCAGTTTGCTCAGTTTCGCCAAACCTTATTTTAGAAACACTATAAGAACAAAAACGGCTGGGTGAAAGTGAACGACATTCTTATACCAAGTACAAAAGTACAGTGCTATTTTTCCTGAACGTGTTGGTTTTCGAGTTGATTAGACTGTTTCTTTCCACCCTGTCACATTGTTTGTGAAATAACACTTAATTAAGTTTGTAATGACTCTCGTGTGAGTCTTTAGGGTGCTTTCTTAACGCGGTTTGTTTACGTTGGGTGTTTATGGGCTTATTTAACCTTCCTTTATATTTTTAGTACGTGCAAAACCACTGTAATCCACTTATGACACGACAACCGTCTCAAAAGATACTTAATCGACTGAACGAGACAACTTGAATCGGTAAACGGCGTTGTTGAAGCTGCTTAAAAGAAAAGTTCCGGCTTAGCGAGAAAGTTCGTAAACTGTTGGTCGTGGATATTTTATCAAAATAACCTAAAGCTTTCAAGTGTAAAAGTCTCAATACCATGAGTCGAAAACAAATAATGGAAAAGAAAAAAGTTCTTGACAGTGTGTCAAACATTTCACAAAGCAAGACCGGAGAAGCAATTCTGACAAGGAATATTTACGAAGCGAGAGTTTTAAGAACAAAGTTGGCCGATTTAGAAGTGGAGCATAGAAGATGGAGGGATAACTTTACATGGGAGTACAAAGAAACCAAGAAAGAAGCCGGTGCACGTGTTCGAGCGAAGAGATTATCTCTTCATAAAGTTGCTCAAGCTGCAATTGCGGTGCAACGATTCCAAAAAGGAAACCCATTTTCTGCAGATCGAAGGTGCTCAAGTTTGAAAGAACAATCTCATCAAGTAAGTACCCGTGATGAACGCCCCACTTCAAGAGAGAGCTTGGGGAAGATTCAGAATAAAGAACCTAGGGACAGAAAATTGCCCCACGTGATAGCCCCGTCGAGAAAAGACCCTGTGGGGAACAGTTATGCAAGTTTGCCTGACATAGTGGAAGACAGTAAAGGAATAGAAAAAGCAACGATACAAGATGATAATGAGGAACATAGATTGAGTAGTCAAATGAGACCCTCTGTAAATCGTGCCTGGGCCCTCGAGTCTAGTAGTTCGGATTATGTGCCGTCTGGTCCCAGAAATTACAGCCAGGATTTTATGTTAAGGCAGCAGGTGAGATTACACAGTTATACCCAATCTGATATGGCAAGAGATGTCGGAAAACAGTCAGACAAATCTTCAAACCTTGATGTAAACAAAAAGAGCCCTCCACCTGTAGCGGTAAGAATGAAGCCATTGAAATCTCTGTTAAAACACAAGTGTTCTTCTGAAACCGTTCGTACGCCGTGCCCCCGAGAGGCAAACACTATTGGTCAGCGGGTTATTTTCTCCCAGTATCAAAGGCATGCGGCGCACTTGACCAATTTCTCACCCACCCCTCTCCTCCCTCGTCGCAGAGTAGTCACATGGGCTGATACCGTGCGGAAGATCCAATTTCAAAAGAGAGGTTTGAGTGCTTTTACAAACAAGACTAAGCCAGGCGAGGTGACACCGATCGTTTCCGATGAAATCCCCAGATACGAGCCAAATTTTCAACCGAGCAGTGTCGTATTGCCGATGCAGGACCGGAGATTTCTTGGGCTACAAGCTGTCCTCGTTCCCATGCATCCCGATCGTGATGGAGATGAATCTTCCTCGAATGACGACGTGTCCTCTAGATGTGGGTCGAGGAGCTCTCAAGAAAATGACACACCTATTCCATTGAGTTTCTGAACTAGGAGGACTATCTCGCACGAGATCCAGATCCAATTCAGCTAAGTTTAGGTACAAAACAATTCAGAAAGAACTAGTTTCAAATACTTCTTAACAGTCCCGACAGTGTTCGATATACAAGAGTTGACTGTATTGTTAAATCGAACTTAATGCAGTGTTTTATCAACGATATTAGATAAATCCGATTGCCGTTTTACAGATGATAACTGATAACTGATAACTGATAAAAAATAACTGTTTAATGGCCTACGTGTAAATTTTCACCTCCTTTCACTTCACTTTCCTTATGATGAAATTATGATTAATCAGATGATACAGCTTAATGTACATTTCTTAGTTGTTATTGTATTTTTTTTACCGTACATTAACAGTCCTTAACTTCTTTTCAATTTAAAAAAAAAAAAAATTACTATATGACTATGATTACTTGGATTTATAGGCAAAGGCAGATCACACTACACATATTTATTTCACTTAATGGGGAGTTGACTTAGAAAACTTTTAGTTCCTTCAACTTCCCTGCACCCTTTCCTATTATATATTTTCTTCTTTCCCCTTCCCCCCATATCTATTATCATAATTATTAAGTGTATGTCTGTAAACTACCCAAATGTAAAGTAACGAGTGTGAAATAAAGAAAGTATAAAGTATGTTAGATGTTTCGTTACCTTCCGTGCATGCACGTTTTGAAAACTTTGTTGGAATTTTAAAACACCCAAGACAAACAAAGAGAACTAACAACGACAACTGATTCAACTTCATCCACAAGGAGCTATGGATCGTTATATAAAAATCCCGCGCGGATGCATGCTCTGAAATATAACTATGTAAATAGTCGAATCCTATTAACAGTACAGCACTGCTCAATCGAAATAACGGGATGCTAGTATTGCTATATTCAAAAGTTTTAAAACAGATGAATTCAGTTGAAAAGAGTAAAAGTGACCAAGCTAATATTTTGTTGCCTGACAATTTTTGACGTAAGGTGAGGCTTGAAAGTGTTATTAATAAGATCACTATACTGTTTTAACTTGTGGCTTTTGCGTCCAAGTGTGGAAGAGGTATAACTAAAGTATCTTACCATATTAATATATATTATACAGTTATTTCAATTAATGTTTTCTGGTAGATAGTGAATATGGAAGTAGGAAATAAAGCATTTAAAAAATGTCGGACTGCTGTATACCTGAAAGATTAAACATGAATAAATAAACTGTAAGTTAAGTCTTCTTAGTCTTCCAGATCGTTTAACTCGTAACCATAATTCATTTCGGTCTGGGAATACCCTAATGCCCTATTCCCTAATGTCCTATTCCCTATCTCCCAGACAACATTAATTGAAATAGCTGTATACCACCTCACCATATCGAAACTACTAAAATGGATCGGTTGCCATGGCAGCATCGACCACGCAAATCAGACTAATAATAGCTCGCGCATGCGCCCTAGGTATTCAGCTCTGTCGCCTCTGAGGTGATCCCTTTATTTTGCGTTGCGCATCTTTACTGCGCATAACGTTTCTCTAATCACCAGTTTTGTTAACAGAAGACGCAGTTTACCGATTCTGAACCATGCATTTCCTTCTGGTACCACTGTTGCTCTTGATCTCTTCCACACCGCGGCGACAGGTCTGCAAAACTGTTGCGCATGCGTTCGCGCGCATCATTTTAGTTGAATTTTCACTCGACATTTTGACTTCCAAGCATTGTTTCAGAAAAGCACAAGCTTTGATTTTGAAGTCCTTTCCTGGACCAGTCCCAAATTTAATTGGCTACAGGAGCTCATTAAAACTCTTGCGATTTTCTCCTTATCTCCCTTTCTTTTCTGCGATGTGTCGAGTTTCTGAAGATTTTCTGAACAGAAACCATTTAGAACTGGTCCCGCGATTTCTACCGCTGACTGGCATGCGCATATGTAATATGTTTTTGCGACCTTGTCTATTTGTACGTTCTTGCTGATCTTGCTCTCTGAATTCCTAATAACTCTGAATTTCTAACGGACCTGAAACAACTCTTAATGTTTCCATAATGTTATTTACTCAGTTTGCATCTTAAATAAACCATGTATGTATGTATGTATGTATATTTTTAATCATAAGTTTGCCATTTGTCCTAAACTACATGTTTTATTTTATTTATATTTATTTTTATCTTCTACTTACTATAAACCTTAATTCATTTGGATACAGGGTTCTGTTGTCTCAAATTAGACTGGCGATTAAGGACTCATATTTAAACACATCTTCCTTTATAATAAACGTGTTAATTAATTTTAGTGACTTCATCTCGGGCCTGCTTCAGATGGCAAACTTTTCATGCGCCGAACTTAATACCATTAAAGGAGAACTGAATCCTAAAATCAACCCAACGTCTATACAAAGATGTATTCGAAATAAATAAGTTCTGCTATTTTATGTTTCTGTGTTGCGCGTCTATGAAGAGAAAATTAGACTTCAAGTTCGATTTGCCACTGAAAAATCTATATTGTGTGCCGGCTCAATTCACAGTGCAACAGAGAAAAACATCGAACATATATCTTTGTATTCTTAGGGTTCAATCAGTCACGGCCCTTTAGCTTCGACGTTGGAGCGACTGGTTGATTCAGGCGGCGAAATTAATTTTCCCCTGCCGTCGGAGAGATGTCCCGTATCAGAGAGAACTAATGGGACGACGTTTTTATGTTATCATTTATGCATTAAGTTCGGCGCATGAAAAGACTGGCTTTTGTATCAACGCCGCTCCAGTGTCGCATTATGCGATAGCATCTGCCGAGCATAATTCACTTGCCGCACTAAAGTGCCTATAACCCTTCTTGCAAGTTTTATATCCATGAACCTTCGAAACGTTTTGAGTAATTCTGTGAAGAAAATGTTGGCTTACTGAGAATACTCAATGTTCTAAGGCTTGTTTGAATCGTGTAAATTTGACCTTTCCTGACCCATGAGCCTGGGTCGATCCCTGAGTAGACGTCATCTCATTAATGCATTATTCTCCATGGTGCCTTTCTATCACAACAACATCGATGCATAGAAAATATACACAATTTGTGAGTTGGTGGTAAAGAAAAAAGTCATTTCTTCAAATGATTGCAAAGTCGAATTAATTATATGACGTCTATCCAGGAATCGACCCAGGCTTTTACTTACTCGGTTATGGATCAGGAAAGGTCAAATCTACACGATTTCAAACAAGCATAGAACATAAAGTATACACTGTAAGCCAAAACTTTCTTCACAGGAGTACTCAAAACGTTTCGGAGGTTCATAGCAATAAAAAATGTAAGAAGGGTTATAGGCACTTTAATACTGTCCAGTTTCGTTTCGTTTTGTACCTCGCTGGTATCGATGAATGTTGCTGTGCTTAATTCATCTAATAAGTTAGGCGCATGAAAAATTCGCCCACTGAAACGGGTCTAATTCAGTGAGACCTCCATGTTTCCTGTACGTCGAACAGACCGTGATTTCGCAGGGCAAAAGTAACCGGTAAATTGTTTAGGGGTTGCCACAGGTCAGATTTTTTTTTCAAGGGCAGGGAAAATCGGGGAATTTAGATCTCGGTCAGGGAAGACTGGTATTTGACTAGAAGTCAGGGAAAATTGAAATTTTGAGATGAGTATTGTTTGAAATAATAAATGAGTAAAAAGGCCGGCTGTGGTTGGAGGCCGTTGTTGTGTGTGATTTCTTCGTGTATTTGGGAAAATTGAAGTTGAATCAGGGAAAAGTCTGGGAATTTTGAAGTCTGATCTCTGTGGCAACCATGTTGTTGATTCAGATTTTAGCAGTTTGCGTTAAAAGTGTTGACCAACCTTCAACAGTAGCAAAACGTTTAAGTTTTATCCATTCTACGCAATATGGTGTCAAGTGCATTCGAGTCCCATTAAGTATATCTCAAATTTGTTTTAATCTCCAAAGCAAATACCAACCCCCGTTTAGTTCTGATACCATTTCCGTACTTCATGAAATAGCGTGTAGACTATTTGACAGCAAAACAATAAAGTCAATATATGTTAAACTTGATTCTAAAAACGTATCAAGAAATGCCCTATTGTTCGGTTGCTATCTCCGCCACTTTTTTTAGTTATTCTTCGGTCCTTTGCGAAACCCAGTTTAGTTAATGATCCGCCTCCTTGGGGAGAAAATGGTTACTGTAGTTGACGCTTATTAACAGTTGATCATGAACTGCGCAACAATAGCTAGCAAAATCTCCGCAATTAGTCTAGTACTGCATATTGTTACTTATTGGTGTCAGAAACAATAATGTTGTTAACTTATGTTGGTATATCAAAGGCACTTTCGACAAGCCAGTTGAAAGTTAAATAATAGAAATAGAAAGTTTGCAAGATCGATGTAGAATCATCTGATCTCTCCGCGAGTTAACGACTTGAAGTAAAATGAACCTCTGCTTGCAGGGGGAAATATTTTCATCCTCGCTATAAAATGGATCTACGATGACAATGGTATACATTATGAGCTATGTTGTCTCGAAGTCCTTTTAAATAGAACGAAATATTGCCTTTACTTGATGTAACAAAGTAAAGAATGCTGACATATCAGACTATCTAATAAATTAAAACACACGCTATCCTACTTTGTCCAAGTTTTTCCCGACAGCAAACATGGTAAATCGGTAAGCTGAAGCACTTAATTACAGAAGGTGAAAATTTCAGATAAACTGAATTCAACACACGTTGCCCGCTACGCAGTTGACTTGACTCAAAAGAAGGCGTACGTACTGAGCGAGATATCCTGCATGAACCAGCAACTCTACAAATAACGGCAATTATTTTAACGATTCCTTGAAAGGAAAGAAATCATCGTAAGTAGTCACGTCGTGTACTTCTTATGACGACTGAAACCATAGGTGCTTAACATTTCTAGCAAGAAACCTGTTGGGACGAATGTTGTTTTATGGTCCGCGGACTTTCTCAAACCAGCAGACCAACTGAGAACACCGCGGTTTCCTCAAAAAAGACTGGAAGCGGGAGAAACAATACAAATGCATGGTACAGAGAATCTCGATCGGTCGTTCCAACTGCGAAAATAGCAGTTCCTTGAATTTGGTGGTAGGCTTCGATTCCGAAACGTTTTCCCAGAAAGTGAAAGATCCATTTGATATTTCAACCGAAAAGCGAGGTTGCGCGTCTTCGAGAGTAAGTTGATTGGTTTCGCGAGTTAAGACGATTAAAGGAAAAATCAAAAAAGCTTCTTTTACTACAGTTTCCACTGTAAACGTTTTGGCATTGCGAGTTAACTGGGCGATTAATTGAAGGTAAGTCAAGATTCCGGAGAAGGCCTCCTGTCTCGCCGTTTCTCAAATTAATCTGCGCTATAATAGTAATCCAGAAATGTCATTCGTGCTTTTCAGCCAGTACATTTGACCCGGCGCCTCCCAGTTAGCTTAGTGGATAGGCTCCGGTCAGCTGTCGTGCGGGAGGCCGAGCGTCTAACGGAGTAGAAGATGCTTTCTTTGTGAAACAATCTCGTTCTCGAGCTGCATCTGGTTAGCCTTCTCGGATAAGTCGTAGGCTTTCGGAGACCTCCATAGAGGTTGAGGTTCTCTGCGGCCCACTTTCGACTGGTATTGAAAACATCATTTCAAAACAATATATCGAAAAATTTTAACTTGGAGGTTAAAAGTTAGGCCGGTTTCTTAGCTCTGTTATATGTTTCGCATCCCATGCATTTTATTTATTAACCCGTACTTGTGTACATGCATGAACAGAAAGTTCTTCATGCAGACCGCACCACTCCTCCCTCCCCCACCCCCCCCCCCCCCCCCCCCCCCCCAGACGTAATGTACATGTCCGTAAAAATATGTCGAATTTCGGGTTATTGACGATTCATAGTAATCACACAGGCAGAAAATTCGGGTTTGCGTTTTTCTCAATAACAAAATCCGATTTTTGGAGCTATTTTTCTCATAAAACCGGGTTCCCTCCACACGGATCATTGGTTTGCTATCAAGCCCTGGTGATTCTACTGACAGACTAGTACTCATTATCACATCATTCAACAAGTAAAATATTGTTCCCCGATGTCGTATACAAAGAGAACTGTTAAATGTACTTCCATCGCATTACTATAAAGTTGTTTGTGCGGGTATGCCATTTATTCCCCACCGGGCCCCACAGGGGTAGATATGTCATCTCTTAGCACTGAAGAGTCGAGGACCAAGAGAACGTACAAGCTGATTTTTACTAATAACACATCCTTTGCGTTCTAGTTTTATCGACAGAGAAAGCAAGCACTGATTTGGTCTTTTGGCACAAGAATCGCCATCAAAAGCCAATAAAAGGAAAGGAACTTTATTGCGTACCCATATATGGAAACCATAATTACAATTATTTTGTGCATATGTGTCATCCACCTCGCCCCAGGCTCAAGCGATTGCAGAGCTGGATATTTTGACCGTCAGCCTGGATATAGCTTGGAAGGTCACGTGATTCGCGAAGTGGCTGCTACTACTGTCTGGGTGTGTATGTCAGAATGCAGACAGGCGATTGGCTGTTTTTCGTTGAATGTGTTCACTAATACCAGTGGTGCAACAAGATGTGAGTTAAACAAATCGAGTCGACAGGCGCATCCGAGTAACTATGTAAGGAGCCTGGGACGAGAATACCGGGAACTGTTGGTAAGAATAGTAGAGCGCAGCGGATTTCCTGTGAGTTGGGAAACTTAATGTGACCACAGGGAGCCACACAACGTTTATATTTGATTTTAAAGGGAATGTATGAGGATTAAGTTTAAAGGATCGAAGTATTGCAAAAACGTGCATATTTGAACATAAAATAAACGTTAATTTACTTTATCTATTGTGGTTTGTCGTCCTGGTAACTTAAAACGTCAAATCTTATTGGCGATTTATGAGGGTTTTTGCAATATATACTTCGATCCTTTAAACTTAATCCTCATACATTCCCTTTAAAATCAAATACAAACGTTATGTGTGGGCTCCCTGTGATATGACGACTTACGGCGGTACGTTCACCGGTATGCAGAAACATTGGAGTGGTTTCTCAATGTCCTTCTAGTCCATTCAGATGACAGAGTTGCCGTATAAGGGAGTGTTCATTATTTATGGCTTGGAGGGGTCGGGGTCGGCATTTCATCGGCTTCTCTTGTTAAAACTTTTATGACCCCTCTATGAATGAATTAAAACTTAGATGACCCCCTATAAAATTGTACAAAACTTTATTGACCCCCCCCCCCG